>PISX010001911.1:0-177220 GCA_004024625.1 Mellivora capensis | reverse complement strand
CAATCAAGAAATGGGCAGAGGACATGAACAGACATTTCTGCAAAGAAGACATCCAGATGGCCAACAGACACATGAAAAAGTGCTCCACATCACTCGGCATCAGGGAAATACAAATTAAAACCACAATGAGATATCACCTCACACCAGTCAGAATGGCTAAAATTAACAAGTCAGGAAACGACAGATGCTGGCGAGGATGCGGAGAAAGGGGAACCCTCCTACACTGTTGGTGGGAATGCAAGCTGGTGCAACCGCTGTGGAAAACAGCGTGGAGGTTCCTCAAAAAGTTGAAAATAGAACTACCCTATGACCCAGCAATTGCACTACTGAGTATTTACCCTAAAGATACAAACGTAGTGATCCGAAGGGGCACGTGCACCCGAATGTTTATAGCAGCAATGTCTACAATAGCCAAACTATGGAAAGAACCTAGATGTCCATCAACAGATGAATGGATAAAGAAGATGTGGTATATATGCACAATGGAATACTATGCAGCCATCAAAAGAAATGAAATCTTGCCATTTGCAACGACGTGGATGGAACTAGAGGGTATCATGCTTAGTGAAATAAGTCAATCAGAGAAAGACAACTATCATATGATATCCCTGATATGAGGAAGTGGAGATGCAACATGGGGGGGGTCAAGGGTTATGAAAAGAAGAAAAGAAACAAGATGGGATTGGGAGGGAGACAAACCATAAGTGACTCTTAATCTCACAAAACAAACTGAGGGTTGCTCGGGGGAGGGGGTTCGGGAAAGGGGGGTGGGGTAATGGACATTGGGGAGGGTATGTGCTATGGTTACTGCTGTGAAGTGTGTAAACCTGGCGATTCACAGACATGTACCCTGGGGATAAAAATACTTTATATGTTTATAAAAAATTAAAAAATTTATAAAAAAAAAAGCACGTTTGAAAAATTTTAAACACTTCCAAATAACTCATGGACTACAGAAACGCATAATGAAAATTTAAAATATTTAGAAAAAGACAATAAAAATAATATGTACCTAAAACTTCTAGGAGGCACCTGAAGTTGTATTTAGAAAAGAACAAAGGTTGAAAATTAATGGACTATCCAGTTCAAAGGATAGAAAAAGAAGGACATGGAAGAAAATAAACAATAAAGGACAGAAATCAATAAAACTAAGAAAAGTGAGATCACCAAAATTAAAAGCTCTTCTTTATAAGGCTTATGAAACCAACAAACTTAAAAGTAAAGTAGACAATGGGCGCCTGGGTGGCTCGTGGGTTAAGCCGCTGCCTTCGGCTCAGGTCATGATCTCAGGGTCCTGGGATTGAGCCCCACACTGGGCTCTCTGCTCTGTGGGAAGACTGCTTCTGCCTCTCTCTCTGCCTGCCTCTCTGCCTACTTGTGATATCTAACTGTCAAATAAATAAATAAAATTTTTTAAAAAATGTGTTAAAAAAATAAAATATAATAGAAAAAAAAAGGCACTATCCCTAAAGGAAAAAATGATAAACTGGACATTAAAATTGAAAACTTTTGTTCATCAAAAAACACCATTAAAAGAGTGAAAAGGCAGGCCTACCAGCAATACGTATGCATGACAGAAGTCTTACCTTTAGAATATATTAAAACTCCTACAAATCCATTTTTTTAATGGGCCAAAGACTGGAAAGAGGATAAATAAAGAGCCAATAAACATAAAAGTGCTCACATCATTATCCATCAAGAAACTACAAATTAAAACCACAATGAGATATAATTGCACACCCATCAGAATGGCTAGAAATAAAAAGACTGTATTCCAAGTGTTCATGAGTATGTGGAGCAAAGAGAAAGCTATAACATTTTTGATAGGAGTGTACACTGGCACGACCATTTTGGAGAACTGTATGTATAGAAACTAAATATATGCATCCTCGAAGACTCAGACTCCCCCCTCTTGCAATATGTATGCCAACAAAAAGGTATTCATATGGGCACCAAAATCCATGTACAGGCATGTTCACAGTAGCATTTATTTTAGTTGAAAACTGGAAGCAACCCAAATGCCCATCAACTACAGAAAGCATACCTAAGTTGTGATATAAGAATTCACTAGGATACCATAAAGAAAGAAAAATGCACAAATAACTACTACGTGCAACAGCAGGGACAAATCTCAGATTGTTACCAAAGGAAGGCAGACACACGGAAATCATACCGAGTTCAAAAAGGGTGAATCTAATCTACAGTGCTAAAGTCAATAAAATGTTACCCTTTTAGGGTGACAACCGAAAGGGACATGCGGGAAGCTTCCAGAGTACGAGTGATGTTCTATATCTTGATGTGGGTGATGGTTACAAGGCTGAGTTCACTTGATGAGAATTCTCTGAACTGTAACGACTTGCAACTATGTACTTTCTGCATATATGTTATAACTCAAAAAATTACTTTAAAGATATACATATGTGACCAAAATGATGATACCCCAGAAATACACCTGATAAAAGAAATGTGTAAAATCTTTATGGAGAAAAACTCACAATATGATTATAAATTTCATACATAAGAGCAAAAGGCCAGAAAGAAGAAAATGAAAAAGTGTGTGCATATGGTGAAGGGAAAGATTTGTACCACCAGATTCAAGATATTATGACAATGATTCAAGAATTTAGAAAGGAATTTAGCGTAGGGAGAGAGAATTCAACAAAATTAAGCGCTCAGAAATAAAATACATAAAAGAAACCCGATATGCTACACAGGAGGAAAGAAAGGGCTAATCAACACATGATATTGACACAACTTCCTACCCAGTATAGAATAGAAACTTAAAATTAGATTCCCAACCTCACAACATATTCAGTAATAAATTCCATGTGGATTAAAAACCCATGAAGAGTAAAAAAATCTTTAAAATATTTAGAAGAAAATATAGAAGAACAGCTTTAGGACCTTGGATAGGTAAATATTTATTAAATAAGACACAAAAGTACAAGTGACACAAAAAAGGACTAAAAAATATGACCATATAGAAACTTATGCTCAATAAAAGATATTACTAAGTAAAAAACAAAGCAGACAGCTAGAACAAATACAATCGACAAAGGACTCTCACTGCTAACAGAAAGATTCCAATAAACCTAAAGAAAACGTCAAGCCACTGACTTTTTATTTAAAGAGGCAATCAAAAAAGATAAAAACTGAATATAGCCAATTAAAGTTGAAAAGATGATGCTCATGCACTGTCGCTAATGCGTGGGATACTGTGTGCACCAGAAGCCCCCCGTTTCCAGTTCTGCCATGAACTACATGTGACCATGGACGAGCATCTTACAAAGGCATCTCAGCTTCCTCATTTGTAAATGAGGAGAAGATCTGTGTTTCACCAGATTAACTACAAAAATTTCTTCACTGGATAATCTTAATTCTTTCACTGGATAAAGATCAACTTATTAAACATGAGAATTAAAAAAAAAATTGGTGCAACATATAGATTAAAAGCTGTTGCCATTATCACTGTTAATAGAATGTAAGTCTTCTAAGTATTAATGCTCTTTCAGCAACTTGTTCATTTTCCTATTACTAGAAAAGGGAAGTCCATAAGAAATGATAAAAGGAAAGCCAGTGGAAAAAATACTCAGCAGCGTATTTCCAGCCCCATCCTTGGGAACGGACACCCTGACCCACCACTGCAAAAAGCAGGTGTGCCTGACAATTTTCTGTCACTCCATTCATTCAACATCTTTTGATCCATACTACATGTCAGGCCCTGTTAGGTACTAAACAAGATACAGACCCTGTCCTCATAAAGTCTGGCACAGAAGACATATAACAAATAATAATTAATCTTACAATTAATTGATTAATTTAAGGGCTGTGCTAAGGCCATCAGAGGTAAAATAAACGTGTGTATGAGTGCACGTAACAAGGGACCTGACCCAGTCTGAAAGGTCAGAGAGGGCTTCCATGAGGAAACGCCATTTAAGCTGAGACCTGCGGTATATCAAAGTCTCATTCTTGGATGACACAAGCCATTAAGATCATCCATCTAAATCCACGGCTCTAATACCTCCTCACCCAACAAACTTCTGGTTTTAATTTTACTTCTAACATAGGTCTTGCTATAAGGAGAAAACACGTTGATCTCTGCCACAAATAGTCTGATTCGCTTGGCACTTAAACATCTCTAATTCTAAAATTAAAAGAAGGAAATCAGACATTTTCTAAGCAATGGTAACATAGGAGGTGGCATGGTAATGACTGAACAGACCTTCAGTTCTACCACTGTCCCTGTCACTGTGATAATCTTTTAAGCTGATCCACTGAAATGAGACACCATCTCCTCATTCTTCCACAAGGGAAGAAATCCAGTACCTGACATCCTTTCCAGCTATGACAGTTCAAGGGCTAAATGTAAGAAAGCGGTGAGGAGATCATATATCTCTACCTTTGGCTTTCTTGGTAGCAAAATGACGGACTGGTACAGCCGGGGGGGCCACGGATTGCCCACGGTCATTTTGTCTTCCACTCGCTGTCTTCAGTGTCCCTTCTGAAACAGGTCTGGTCCAGGCTGCAAGGGAGTTACAAAACACAGGGTGGACCAAGCGGAAGCACCTTAAACCCAAGGCCATGACTGAAGATGATCCTGTGAACATTCACTGAAAAGAGTAAGACAAAAAAGAGATCTAAGTAAAACAGACTGTATTACAACTTCTGAAAGTAATCTGTACCAATTATCAAGCAACCCCTGCAAACTGAGCTATGTGCTAGGCAATTTACATATATTATCTCCTCCCAACAGCCATCCCAAGGAAATATGATGAGCCCCATATTACAGGATGAAGAGATTGAGGCTCACAGAGAGTTAAGTAACTTGCCCACAGTCTGTAAGACTCCAAATCACCAGACTCTTTCTACTGTACCAAATGCCTCTTAGAGTACAGAGGAAACAAATGTGCAACAGCCGAAATCTTTAATGATGCTAATTAAACCCTTACATGAGAAAAGGCAAAAAATCTTGATAAAGTTATACTATAAAGACAGAGGGCAGAGCACTGAAAGAGGACTTTAAATTTAAAAAAATCATTTCAACAGGCATAAAATGACTGGAAAATTCACACGACAGCATTTAATTAAAATTTTCTTTGGTTCCTTATGCACTGATTACCAATTAGAATGCACTTTACTTTAATGTGAGTCTGAAGCACAGTTGAGGTTTGAGGTCTCCCATGTTACAGAATTGGAGCTCTGGAAAATGCCACCCTCCTCTGTGTTAACACAAGTTACACATTATACATCTAAGGTCTGACCATGAAAAGATGCTAGCGTCCATCTAATAATGTACAGCTAGCATGTGCCAGGGATCCGGCTATCACTCAGTTAAAACCAAGAACAGTTCCCATCAAATACCTGGGAGCTACTATCTTTGAAAATCCATCCTACACCTCATTAAAAAACAACAACAAAGAAAATCCTATCCTAAATGTTGACGCTGTAGAACTAAATCAGAGCATGTGCTCTGTAGCCAAAAGACCTGGAATCCAATCCCAGCTCCATCACTGACTAAATGCCCCTGACTCTGCACCTCGATTTCCTCAACTGTAAAGCGGGGGTAATTATAGTTATTTCTTAGGGTGGAGAAGAATAAATGAGTTTATACAGGTAAAATAATCGGCACAGTTGGGTGCCTGGGTGGCTCAGTCTTTAAGCGGCTGCCTTTGGCTCGGGTCATGGTCCCAGGGTCCTGGCTTCAAGCTCCACACTGGAGACCCTGCTCAGCGGGAAGCCTGCTTCTCCCACTCCCCCTGCTTGTGTGCCGTCTCTCCCTGTGTCCCTCTGTCAAAATAAATAAAATCGTAAAAAAAAAAAATTGGCACAGTGCTCAGCAGACAGCAGGAGCCCCCAGAAGGTATCTGTTGATAACTATCACCGTTCCTTTCAGAAAGACTTTCACACAAGGGTCAGACACAATAAAGAAATCTTGCGTGTCCTTATACAAGATAGCCTAGTCAGTCAGATCTGGATGTACATTTCAACTTTGGGCAGTTCACTCCATCTATCTGGGCATCACTTTCCTCATCTGCAAAATGAGAAAAATAATCCTGATCTTAAAATGAAATATTAAGTGTATGGAAAACATCTAGCACAGTGCCAGGAATACGGTACCTGCTTAATGAATGCTAGCTATCATCATTATTTCTTAAAAGAAAAGCAAATGAGCAGAGCAAAGGCAAATAATTTCTCCTGATGGAATTTTTTTTCTCCTGATGGAATTTTTAATAGCAAGAGATGCTACAGATCAGTGATTAGTATATGAAGTTAGTAAAACAAATCTGGATTAAAAAATAAATAAGTATCTTTTCCTCTTCTTTCATTATTATCAATAGCTGCTATTAACTGAAGTCAGGCCCGGGCTGCTTGTTTTACCTGTACATATTTCACTTAATCCTCCCAATAATGCCACAAAGAAAGTGTAATAATCTCCATTTTACAGATGCAGAAACTGAGGTTCAAAGAGACTGTCACTGTCCAAGGGCATGGAACTAATAGCTCTTTCCTATTTCGGCAAAACTGTTCACAAAATTTGGCTCTGAGTGAGGTTTCTATATCTAGATTTTTCTAATATAGCCAATGCCTAACCCACAGTTATATCCAAATATGGCTGTATAATAATGTGGGTTTTTTTTATTTTTTATTTTTTTTAAATCTACAGAGTCTCAATTTGGCTGCTCCATTTAAGACAGGTTTCCTGGTGTTCCTGTTGCAGGTCATAATACCAATCCACAAAGCAACAGGAAATCAAAATGGGTTAGAAATAAACAACCTTTGACAGAAAATGCAGCACCCAAAAGCAGACCCAGTACATGTGAACCGGAAGACAACTCTATAAATAAACCACATTGCTGAAATGTTTTAGGCATAGATTTTAATTGCACAGAAGTCAGGAAATTTCAAAGTGGAAGTTCAATAAAGGCAGTCCCTTGGGCCCTTTACCTTAAGGACATGCATATTAACAGTTCAGCACAGAAGAATTAAAGTCGAGGAAAGGAACTGTCACAGGAGCCGCATCCAACAAAATTAACCCATACTCAGAAAAAAAAAATCTGTCAGGAAGTACCTGGGCTTTGGACACAGTGTTGAACTGGAATCCGGCACTTATTAACTCTGTGACTTTGGGTAGATTATTTTGCCTCTCTGAGCTAGCTTGCACCCCATTTTTACCATGCTGACATTAATGAGCCTTTAAAGAGATAATTATAATAATAACAACAAAACAATTGCCAACACTTAAAGAGCTACAAGTATGTGCCAGAAACAATTCTAAGTGCTACACTGCATACATTAACTCATTTGAACCTCATGATATCACTATGAAACAAGTACTGTCAGTATACGCATTCTACGAATGAAGAAATAAAGACACAGATAAATAATTTGCCCAAGATTAGATTTCAGGCAATCTAGCTTAAACCTGTGCTCTTAACCACTATACTATACTATTAACGTACATGAAACAGAGCAATTACTAACATTATTATTGAAACTGTTGAAGTAATTTTTAAAACTAGTTGAAGCACATACTGTTTTTCCAAAGTTAGGGTGCTCAAAACGATTTTTTCTGTTTTCCATAGGTATATTTTAATATTAAAGAGAACTAGATGAGGGATACAAAGCCCACTGTCCATTGTCCCAGCAACCTCTCCAAATTTGGCCGTATATTTGCTTACAATATACACAGTTTTAATACTCTCACATTTCTCACATGTATTATCTGATAACATTTGTGATTACAACCTACATTTTACACATAAGCACACTGATTTTTCATTTCCTGGAATGTTCCTTCTGCTTCAAGATCTTCAAACATACTGCTAAAGTTGAATCTGCTTGGAATGATCTTCCCCCACCTCTTTAATGAACTACCTCCCACTTTTCTTTCAGATTTCAGCTTAAGCATCGCTTTCTCAGAGGATGCCTTCTCTGGCCATCTCCTCCAACCCAACTAGATCAAATGTCCTGTAGCCCATTTTTGTTAACACCCTACACTTCTTCATAGCACTTAAACAAAATTAGCTAGTATTTGCGTAGTTATCTTATCATTGCCTAATTCCTTCCACAAGACTATAACCATCACAAGGACTGATCTATGGTTGTCTTGTTCACTGCCGTACCTCCAGGACCTAGCACAGTCCCTAAACACAGGAGACACTGAATACAAGTGATGAATACATGAATGAAAGTCTAGAAAAAGTAAGTCCTTGCCCAAGGTCACAATTATGGTTCAAAGATTTGGAATCTAAGCCTCGGACTGAAGGTCCTGGAATCTACCTCCCCATGGTGCTTCGATGATCTCTTGGTTTGCCAGATTTTCCACATATAGGAGGGTATGTTCTCTAAATTCAGGGCCATGTAAAGGTGTTTATAGCAACTGACTATATAGTATCTGACTATTCATAGTATCACAACTGTAGTATAGAATCATGTCTCTGACATAGCCAAAGGAGGATAAGACACTTTAACAGGTAGAGAAAGAGCTTTTGCCTAAGAGCTAGAAGGTATGGATCCCAATATTTCTATTTCCTCTCTCCTACCAACCATCTTCTATAGATTCATAACCACCTGTACTCAAAAAGCATTTGTGCCAGCTCTATGACCAACATATGACTTCTGTCAAATGATTTCTCCCACCTAGGTTGTGTTTCCTCAACTGTAAAATGAAAGGCCAGACCATATTCTGGGTAGTGCAATGGAGTGTAGTGAATGGAAAACGGCACCAAAGTTATAGAAGACCTGAAAAAGAGTCTTAGTTGTAGCACTTCCTCGATATGTAACCTGCATTAGGTCGAACTCTCTGGACCTCAAATTCATCTGTAAAAATATAGATGACAATACTATTTGTCAGGGTTACCAGGACGATAGAATGAGATAAGGGCTGCAGAAACATGTTGTAACTAGAGAACAGATACTGAAATGACAACTGCTCGCCGAGGGAAGACACAGAGTAATGGTTAAAAGTTGAGGCTTTGTAATTTAAGCTCCGTCACTTACTAGCCGCATGTCCCTGGTAGTTATTTCCCTGAGCTTCCATTTCTTCATCATGGGGCGGGGGAGGGGGTGGAAAAATACCTGCTCCCCTGGGAAGATTAAATTTTCCTGCCAAATAGTGGGCTAGTATGTAGTGGCCACTATTGAGTGAGCTCCCTCCACCTCCGCCATCCTCGAAGCCCCTAGCTGATGGGCCAAGCCCCGCCCCCACCCCATGAACTCTCTGGGAAGCGACAGGTCCCGCCCCCCAACCTTAAAGGTCAAGCCCCGAGGACTCGAATGGAACCGGCCGGGGGACAGCGATAGACTCCCTAAAGTCCCCAGAAATCTTTGAGTAGAAGTCTCTGGCACCCGGCCCCAGCGCGCGCCTCGAGGCTGTGCAGAGGCCACTCACCAGCTATCGCCCAGGTTACTAGGAAAAGACCTACGCGACCCCGGTGACGGCACGGCGCGGGCGCCATGACGTCACGGGGCGGCGCGGCGGCGCAGGCGTAGCGCGTCACCGACGGCCTGGCAGCGGGCGGCGGTGAGGCGGACGCGTTTGGAGGGCGGTCGGGCCGCGGAGTCGGGATCTGCTTCTGGGGCATGAGCCGAGGGGACGACGCCGAGGACACGAGGTGAGTCCGGCCGCGATGCGCCCCTGCACCCCAGCCCCGGCCCCGCGAGGGGCTCGCAGAGGAGGCTGCCCTAGCAAGACGGCTTCTCAGGCCCCGCCCCGGATTGTCCCGCCGCTATCCCGGAAATAACAATCCGAGATATGACCCATCGCATCTGGGAATTCGCGGCCAGGAATCGGGAAGCCGGGATTCCAGGCTTGACCCTGCCTTTACCGTTAGCTTTAGGAACGAGTGGCTTTGGTTCTCTGGACTTTAGTTTCCCCGTATGATTTTTCCTGCCTTCCAGGTTGTTGCAGGTCAGCTGCGAAAATAGGTAACAGCGTTTTGTGAGCTCTAATACAGGGGGTTGTCGCCATTGCAAACCGAAAAGATTTTTGATAGTCGCATGCCATCTTGATCTCATTACACTTTACCGTTCCTCAAAAGGCCCTGTGCTGGGCTGTCACAGATACAGTCTTATTTAAAATTCTTAACGACCCACGAGTTAGGGATAATCGTACCCATTCTAGAAAGGAAGAAGAAACGGAGGCTCCAAGTGGAGCCTCATTCATTCATTTAGTAAATATTGAGCACCATCCACGAGCCAGGCAGTATACTAAGTGTTGGGGATAGAACTGTGGTCAGGATAGGCAGGGCCCTGCCCTGTAGAAGCTTACATTCTAGTGAGGGAAGTAGAAAATGGAATAGGAAATAATATTGAATTGGCATTACATGTAAAGGAAAGGTGGCTTTGATATAAACTGACAAGGAGCTCAACCCTTAGGGAAAGCTTTTCTGAGAAGACATTTATTAACCCATGCAATAACTGGGCACATAAACCAGAATTTGAATATAGATCTTTTGGCCCCATATCCTGTATTCTTGCCACTAAAACGTGGTACCTTCCAGTGATATTAGGTAGTTGTTGGTCTTGCTATTTTCAGACATGAGAAAATCAGGAGGTTCTATCATTGAAGCCTCATCTCAAATGTCATGTCCTGTAGAGAGGCCTTCCCTCTCCACTAATCCTGAAGTAGTCCAACCCCTATCTCACTGTCAAATTACCTTGCTTAATTATGTTTGCAGCTGTCAGTAATTACATCTTGCTGATTTATTTTTGTTTTCTTTTGTCCCACCCCTCTTCCAAATACAAGCATCCCTAGTGGGGACCTTGTTTGTTCACTGCTTTGTCCCCAGTATCCAGACAATGCCTAGAAATAGGAGCTCATTTTTTTGTTTGTTTGTTTATTAAATGAATGAGGGATCTGTAGGAAAATTGGAGGAAAGGAAAGCAGGGAGAAGACAAAGTGTTTCTCCTCCTCTGTTTCCACTCCTGAGATTCTGTTTCTGCGTGTTTCACCTTTCTCTCAGGAGGTAAGAGCAAGATCTGTAGCCTATTCGTTTCTCTATTCAGCACATAGCCCTGGCCTTAGAAATTAGCATTTGCTTATCAATGCATTGCTGAACAGATTGAGCATGGGAGTGAGAGAAAAAGAATACCCTGACACGTGGGGCTAGAAAACTTGTTCAACGAACAGTTACTTAGGGCCCACCGTGTGCCAGACTTCATAGGCTCTGCTAAGGTGAATAAGAGATAATGACATGTTCAGTATATGTCACCTGTTGTTTTTAGGATGCAGTTCCTGCAGCACTGGCCTCTGAGGCACATCTGCTTACATGACACGTGGTTCCTATGTGTATTCTAGTTCTGAAGTCTGGCACAACCCGCCGTCTTCCCAGCTCTTTTTTCTTTCTCTACCACATTATACATTTGTTAAATCTTTATTTTACATCTGTCATCTCAGTTTTAGCCCTCTCAGCAACCTTAAGTTACAAGCAGGGCAAGGTTTAGTATGTAGAGATGAGGAAACAAACTTAGAGAGAAGTGACTTCCAGTGGAAATGTTGAAACCAGGTCTTCTTGACACCCAGGTTTTTTCCCTTGCCTCTACCATCATAACCCTCATCCTCCCATTTTGATTGTGAGATGAGTCATTTCAGGATGAAAGACTAGTAATAATTTAAACTAACTTTAATTGAAAGCTTCTTAGATGTGATGCATCATTCTTAACGCTTTGGGTGTGTTAACGCAGTAAATCCACACAACTTTTAATAGGTGTTGTTCCATTTCAGAGATGTGGAAACAGGTAGAGACTGGCAGAGTAACTTGAGCAAGGTTACACAGCTAGTAAATGGGGCAACTGGAATGACGAAGGAGTTAGTTTCTTCTTCTGAGTCTCTCCCGTAATATTAAACGTGATACTGGTGAACATTTATTGATTGCTTGCTGCTGTTAGATGCAGTGTTTAATGATTTTTCATGCACTGTCTCTCATCTTCACAACAGCCCTGTAGGATAAGAACTGTCCTCGCCATTCCTCGTATGTATGAGGAAATGGAGGCCTAGAATGTTCAGGTTATTCACCAAGCCACACAACTGCTTTCAAACCGAGTTCTAACTCCAATATCTATAGCTTTAAATATCCTGGGTGGCCTCTTCCATGAGGAAGACATGTATGCTGCTCTTTCCCACCCATCTCCTTCTGTGCCATTAACACTCTTCTTTCTGGTGATTTCCAAGACTTATTTTGGGGTGATGGTTTTTAAACTGGAGTATCATGTAGTAATAGAAATAGAGCCTTTGGCCTCCTGCCCGGTCTGCCTCTGGCTTCAGAAGAGGAAAACTAGTTTCTGCACACAGAACCCCGCCTCTTTCACCTTAAATGGAAGCTTTTGCACTCTGGCTGCCAGAGGAGCTGTCCCAAGGGAACTGGTGCTGGGGCCCTGGTTGTGGAATGACTGGGGCCTTTGAAGAACTGGCCAGAGCTTGCCCTCCTTGAATAAATGTTTGTTGAATTGAATTTGAAGCCTCATGTTCACACAGTGTTGCTCCTCTCCTGGCTGAATGTTCACATTTCCTTTAGTTTTTCATAGAGATTGATGGAAGCAGAAACCAAAACTCTTCCCCTGGAGAACGCATCCATCCTTTCAGAGGGTTCCCTGCAGGAAGGGCACCGGTTATGGATTGGCAACCTGGACCCCAAGATCACAGAGTGAGTCTGAGTCATCTTAAATCATTACTTACCACACTGGGATGTTTGCACTGATAACATTTAGAAGAATTTTCAAGAGATTCAGGATATATTTTGGCCCTTTTGTTTATGTTTTAATTATCTTTGCAGGGTATGTGCTTTTGTTATTAACCTGTTATGCTCAAAATTTTCTCACATTTGAACTCTTCTGCAAGAACATAGGCTTGGGTATGGTTTAAAACATATACCTCTTTTTTTCTGTTGGCCAAAGATGTTTTCCCGTTTTCACCAGTTTGAATCCTTGTATCCGGTGACTATAGCACATTATTTTCTAGAATCAGCCCACGGCATACTCTTATTCCTCAAAATGAAGGAACAAGCGGGAGAAGTCTCTGTACCTTCACAAACAGGCAGAGGGTGCCACGCGATTGTAATTCATATGAAACAGCCATGGAACCATAGAAGGTCAGAGCTGGAAGGCATCTTAAAGATCACATCAGTCCCTTCGGTTTTCATTCAGTCATTAAATGATACGAGTACTTGTTGCATTAAATGATACGAGTACTTGTTGTGTGCCAAGTGCCCATCTGTGCCAAGTGCCATGCTAAGCAGTGCTCAGGCATTGTAAATCTGAGGAACCTTGTCTTAAAGTAACCAGAACCTGTTTTTAAAATAAAAACTCAGAGCTGCTCTGATTAAAGGATGGGGAGAGGTCCACCCAAAGCCTTTTGGCAACTGCCACCCTTTCTTTGGTGCTAAGTTAGTTATAGGACTCCATGGAGCACACTTGAAAACCTCTGATATGATCCAGCTCTCTTATCCTACAATAAAGGAAACTGGATCCTAAGACATGGAAGTACCTTACCCAGGATAACAAAGCAGTTAAATTGTCCTGACTCCCCACTCTTTGTACTCTGGCCATTATAATGGAAAGCAGTTCCTTAGCAGAGTGAATTAAGGGGTTTTTTCCTTCTCCCTGTTGCTCAATAGATAAAGAGCTGTGGTTGGTGGCAGGATCGTTAAGGAGTGAGTAGACCGGGCTCTGAGGGATCAGTGCTTAAAGCAGACCTGGAGTATGCCTTTAGTCCCAGAAGTTACTCCCTTTGGAATAGTGTTAAAGGTAGGGTGAGAGGAGACAAGAGAATCCACTTACTTGACTCTAGGATGAGAAGAGGTATATAGAGGGTTGGGATTGGGAGAAGGAAGGGGATGTGGACTAATGGGTCAGGATCATAACAAAGTTTAGTTCTTTAATTCTGCTCAAGTTCAGATCAGCTAAATATAGATAACTTTGGGTCCCTCTAGGAATTATGATGCCATTTAAGATACGTTGTCTCCATGTTATGTTACCTTGGTCACTGGGGCTCTGGAATATGAACTATGCATTTATTTTGGTTCTCTTTATGGTTCATGGCTTTGAGGATGAATGTATGAATCAGCCAAGACTCTGAATCGTGTCTGTTGATCGGAGAAGCTGTTTCCATCATCTAAAACCCAAGCTGTGAAAGGATGCTTCCGAGGTGTTTTCCATTCCCACCTCTGCTTGTCTGAATGGAAATCTGGGACGTGGAAACACTGTTCATTGTTTTGGCTGCAGTTCACCGTAATGAGACTTGTTGTCATTGTGTCCTGTTGCTTGATAGGAAGGTTCAAATGGGCATCTGCCACCTCAGTTTATGTCATAAGTTGGAGTATATGAATGTTTTCTTCAGTTAGAGCATCATCAGGAACATTGAAACAAAACTTTCCTACTGGTATCTCTGCCCTTTTCATGTCAAGGCAAAGGTGGGCATAACGTGCTGAACTGCATCAGGGCTTCGCAGGGTCTACCTGTGGCATCCCCACCTCTGTGTCATCTGCAATTTTGTCCAGTTTTTCATCTCTGGATTCCTTATGTTAAAACATTTTCTCTGCCAAACAAACTGATTTGTTAAGTAGTAACAAATTTCTTTTGAAAGATACAGCTACCAGTCATAGCTATGGTTAGCATGAAATACTTGTTCATGTTGTCTGTGTGCATTATTTTGTGGTTGCAGTATTCACCATCTCAGGGCTGTGCTAGCTGCCCAGGATACCTGTACGACCAAATAGGTCTTAGAGGTGGAGCTTCCAGGGAGTAATGATGTGTTATTACTCGTGGAGGTAGCAGATCCCAGACCCACGTTCTTTTTACCCTCTTCTGATTCCTCCCAATTATAGGACACTTCATGTTTCTAACCTGTTAGGTGAGAATGTTCAACTAATGAGCTGCACATTTCTCCTAGCTCTGGTATTATATTAGTTCCTCTTATTTAAACTCATAACATTGTTGTGAGTCAAGTAGAAGAGATAATATTTTCCTTATATTTATTTATTTATTTATTTTTAAGTAGGCTCCATACCCATCATGGAGCTCAATGCAAGACTTGAACTCACGACCCTGAGATCAAGACTTGAGATTAAGAGTCACACACTGAAGCAGCTGAGCCACCCAGGGGCCCCTTTCCCTGTTCTATGGGACAGGAAGAGTTAAGTAGGTTCACTTAGTATACTGAAAAGTAGTTAATGATGGGACTAACTCCTGTCACCTAATTTAGTGCTCTTTGTGCAGATATCCTAATAGTCCACATAACAGAAAAATCATAACCTAAAGTATCCTGCTCGAAAATTTAAAATGTAAGGACTTCTTTTAAATTGTTGTGGGATCCAGCCTAACCATAGGGTAAAAACAGTACCTCCATATACCATTGCTAGTGCCTGCAACAGAGAAGCCAAAAAAGTTAATGTCCTTAGACATTGTCTGTTTTCCACACTGTGGTTTCCTCTTAAAGGATTAATACTGGCTCTCTTTTTCAAACATTAAATGTGCTGTATAGAAAGCCAAATTGGTAGCCACTGCACAGCTCATAAGGAGAAGTGAAGAGCAAGGGGTGCCTGGGTGGCTCAGGGGGGAGCCTGCTTCCTCCTCTCTCTCTGCCTGCCTCTCTACCTACTTGTGATCTCTCTCTTTCTCTCTCTCTCTGTGTGTGTGTGTTAATTAAGTAAATAAAAATCTTAAAAAAAAAAATGAGCAAAGCCAGCAGAAATTCTAAAAGAAGGGGCATTCTAAGTAGAGGGTATAAGTAGAAGTAAGAAGGAGTGGGTGAGCAGAATATCAGGAGGACTTTTTTGACTAAAGGAGAGGTTGAATACTAAGTGACAGTGAAAACAGTAATTGAGTAGATAGAATACTATCAGATTAAGACAGGGTCTTTAAAATTTACTCAGACAAGAAATTTGAATTTCTTGTGGAAGAGACTTGCTGTGGGTGTTTAACAGGGTACTGACAACATGAAAGTGCTGTTTTAGCGGGAAAATGAGACATCAGTATGTTGAGTGGGTTGGAGGAGCAAAGACTAACAACGAACATTAGCTAGAAGAGACTGCCAGAAACTAGGCCTGTCTATCATCTAGGTAGAGACAGTGAACTTGGAAGCCAGTCTAAGAGATGGTATAAGAAATGAAGAACATGATTGAAGAGCAGAGAATTGAGGATGACCCTGATGTTTCTTGCCTGAGAAATGGAGAATCGTGTCGACTCTGACCGGTGGAATAGCTGGAAAGGGCATCTGTTTGTGGAGGGAGGTGGTCAGTGTGGGTTATAATAAGTAAATTTAAAGGCCATGGAGAGCCATCCGGGGGAAATGTCCTGAGGTCAAGTTTCAGGGATGAACTAGAGCATGTGCATGGATGTGTGAGAACAGTGTGTTTACCCCTAAAGAAACCCTGGCTTTCTCAGCCTTTTCCTTATTTTTCCATTATGATTCATGCTTCTTTTAATGCCTTGGTTTGCATGAATCATCTTTTACTGTTTGCTACTTAAATTTGAAACCCAGTAACACTATTTAATAACATGCAGAACAGAAAACATAAAGACCTAGCAAATAATAATTTCTGTAAGTTTATAAAAAAAATTTTTCGCTAAAATTATGCATTTAAAACAGTCCTAGCTGTCATTTCATTGACTTCCCATTGCCTACCATCAAACTGAAATTCCCTCACTAAGGACACAAGCGTCCTTCACAACCTTTCCCCTGCCTGCCTTTCAGCCTCATTGCTGAACTGCCCTACCCCCACTCTTTTCCAATGGAGCAGACTCGTTTTCACCTTTATGTCTTTGTACCTGATATTCACTAATAACCATGCCCCCTGCACAATTGGGCCTTTCATCTGTGTGCTCATGTACATACCTCTGTGTGCAAATATCATAGTGTTTTGCAATTTTTTGATTGCATACATCTCTAACCAGAATGTGAGGTCCTTGAAGGCAGGGTTCTAGTTGTTCAAGTGCCTAAAACAGTTTTTGACAAGTAGTAGGTGTCTATTCTAACATCTGTGTAAATTAATTACTTCTGTGCCATTAGGCAGAAAGGCCATTTTCAAGACCCAATACGGAAAGCACTAAGTTGCAGAAATATGTTGAGACTGATGTACCAGCTCCTGAAGCCGCAGGGCCCATGTTTCATTAAGCGACGCAAGGCTCTGATGAGTAGTGAGCCCTCCCATACTTCAGCAACAGATGAAAGTGCTTGCAGATGTGAAAGCAAGATTCTTTAGGCTTTTTTCACTATCAGAGCTCGCAGTCCTCATCTCCAGGAAGCAAAATAGTAAACATTTCATTCCTTTTGTTTCGGTGTTCCGATAATTTTAAGAAATTATCAAACAAGGAAAGAAATCCTGGAGAAGTTGAAAGACACAGACCTAAGCAGATGTTCCTGGAATCTTAAGGTCGCACTCTTCGGGCAGAATGTATTTGTTAGCTTTTCAAAGAATAATCTGTCGGCATTTTTTTTTTCTGAGTAAATTAAAATTCATTTCCTAGGAAATGCCGATCGCCTTACCTTCCTGCTATTAAGCAGAATGGAGCTGATGAAAAGATGACCAGCCCACAGTAGCCCTGAGATTGTTTTTTAGAAAAATGGGTTTGACCCACCATTCAGGGCAACTAACACATGGGCATAGTAAGTGGCAGATGTAGCTGTGAGTTAAAGACCCAGGGAGGGACACCTGGCCAGCTTAGTCAGTGGAGCGTGCAACTCTTGATGGCAGGGTCATGAGTTCGAGCCCCAAATTGGATGTAGAGATTAATTAATTAGGACATAGAGATTAATTAATTAGACATCCAGGGGAGACTCTTCCAGCCCATCTGTCTGTGCATTTGAGAGGTTCACCCTTACTGTATGCCTAATCAAAAATCAAGTAAAACCAGAAATTTGCACTTGAGGTATCTCTCTCCCCTGAAGAATCACCTCCTACGTCCTCACTAGCAGCTGAAGTCTCCTGATGGGAGTTGAGAATTTAAAATGTAGGGGGTTATGGTTTTCCGTTTCAAAACCGGTCTAAAGACCAGATTAATATCCACAGTATGCCTTGGGATCCTTGTATCCTGCCCCAGTGCAAGACCTGTATTATGTCTCCCTTGCTCCGCTGTCAGGCACCTGATCCAGGATAATGGGCTTGCTTGTTGACGTGCATTTGTATGAGATTTAATATATATAGCTTATGATCCACTTCATATCTTTCTGCCTCCCAAAGGAGATTCTTACTCAAGAATAAAATCTTGATGAGTTTCTCCTAGAAAACAATGTGAATATAAATGTGGCTGTAACGACAGCTTTACTGGCTCCCTGTGGGGTAGAATTCCCAGTAATAACAGATTTAGCATGTGGGCTGATACCTTTTTAGTATCGCAGGGACAGCATTGTTTAGAGAAAGCCTTGACTCCATTTGAATAGCATGGAGGATGCCAGGAGGAAGGCCAAAGGAAAAGGAAACGGGAGAGCTGTTGGTTTGTCTCACCCTTACATCAGATGACAGGAAGTCGGAATTGAGATTGGCCACAGCAACCTGTTAAGGCCACATCTGTTTGAATAACTTAAAAGCTCTATAGAAACCAAATAAGTTTTAGAGAAAGGAATCCAAGAGAGGACGAGGGGCGGAATGGCAAATAAGAGCTAGGGGTGAAGCTCCTGCCTGGAAAAGAATTCTTCCTGGGCCATCCCTATTCTTTAATCGATCGTGCTCCAAAGTGTAAGCTGTGTTAAAGCAACTGAGGTGGCTTAGTTACGCGCAACTGGGTGATTTATAGGACTGGCCAGGTTCCCCTGCCCTTGAAGAGACCAGCCTCCGGCACATTGTGGTTCCGCATTGACCCTAACGTTCGGTCACATCAGGGATCGAAACTCACAGGCACTTATGGAAAGGCCACTAGCTGTGGTTTGGTTTTTGGCAGAGCTTCTCACAAGTGCAATTCGGAGCTAATGATTAATTATGGAATGTATTACAGAAGTTCTGTTTGTGTGAGTGTGTGTGTGTTTACTACTTTATGTATTTTTGAGATAGGGTAGGTTTTGGCATTTGGAGTATGGGTATATGTTCCTGATGGAGTTGTAGTTATTCACAAATACTAGTTCATTGCCAAGAAATTAAAAATAAATAAATCAACACTGTTTTTTGAGCTTTTCTCCAAAAGAAAAGCAAATGGTGCTTGTGGGCCAGACAGCTGTTTGTTAGGGGTGGCTTTTTGTTTGGTATTTTTGTGCTGGACAGACGCATAGGCATGACAGTTCGAGTTCCCATTCCAAAGAGAGGCAAACACGTCTATTTGCCAAATAAACTAACGCAGCAGTTTGGAAAAAGGCAGGGGGCGGGGGTGTGAGATTTCCCTGCTTTTTTAAAAATTATCTCCTGCTTTTATCTCACACCTGAGCCCGAGTGGCTGTCCCAGTGCCCAGAGTGTGCCCACAGGCTGTGCTTTCTCCGCAGATACCACCTCCTCAAGCTCCTCCAGAAGTTCGGCACCGTCAAGCAGTTCGACTTCCTCTTCCACAAGTCAGGTGCATTGGAGGGGCAGCCTCGCGGGTACTGTTTCGTGAACTTTGAAACGAAGCAGGTAATGAAACCTGAAACCTCTCCCCTCTCATGGTGTTTCTTATACTCCCCCCACTTCTTGCTGCATCTCTCTCGACTGCTCAGAATAGCAGTGCCTTGCGGGCAGGAGCCAGGCCAGATTCCTCTCTGTGTGCCTTGCCGTGCATCCTGGAGGAGACCCTTGGTATACGAAGGAGTGAACAGCTTTCAAAGTCTCCCCTCCCCAGGCTCCCAGTCTTAGGCGGCTGACCTACTTTTCTGACCAGATGCTTTGGGGTGCCCACATTAAGCACATGGACATCCTCCTCCCTGTTCTGGTTTGTTTGTTCCTTTAGTGGCAGGCCAACAAAGCCTCCTTTTCTTTCAATAGTTTTGCCCCGTGGTGCAGAAACCCTCCCTGTGTGTGGCGAGCCACCCACAAACTCTTTTATTTTGATTTCTTAAAAATGTACCCTTCTTCTCAGTGTCTCAGAGCAACTGCATACGGATTGGAATATATAGGAAGGAGGAGCGCTTTCAGCTTCAACCATGCTATATACGTGTATCTTCTTGCAGTAAAATTATATCTATCCTCTGGGTGGACATGCCTTGATAAAGAAATTGAATTTGAATGTTATTAAATACAGACATACTGTTTAATATCCTCTATAACTTTATTAGTCCTGTGGAAAGACTTTACCTAGTTATTGTTGCGTTAATAATCTATTTGGATGTTCTTCTTGTTATAAAAGTAATATATATTAGTTGTAGATGAAAATACAGATCAGTGACTTCCCTTAATCAGCCCAGTATCCAGAAATAATCACTGTTAATATTTAGTTATAGATCCTTCTTTATATTCACATGTGCACACACACGTACGGCTTAGAGCATAGAAAGAAGATTACACCATCCTCTTTACCACTCGAAGTATATTAAAAATTTTCTGTCCTCTAGTACACGTCCAGATAACTTTCTATATCGTGATACTGTATATCCAGATAACTTTGTGTATCGTGATACTGTGGTTTCACCAGTGTGACTACATATTTGTAAAACTTCACTGATAGAGCTTTAGTATATACATTTTGTTATATGTAACTTAGACCTCAATTTAAAATTGAATCAGCATCGGACACCTGGGTGGCTCAGTTGGTTAAGCGACTGCCTTCGGCTCAGGTCATGATTCTGTAGTCTCCGGATCGAGTTCCATGGGATCGAGTCCCGCATCAGGCTCCTTGCTTGGCAGGCAGTCTGCTTCTACCGCTGACCCTCCCCCTTCTCATGCTCTCTCTCTCTTATTCTCTTCCTCTCAAATAAATAAATCTTTAAAAAAAATTTTTTTAAATGAACCAACATCATTTCTGATGACCGTGCAATATTTCATCATAGGAATATATAACAAGTTATTTGACTAGTCCCCGATTGTTAGCTGTTTAGGTGGCCCCAGTGACTCACAAGTATAAACTGTGCTAGTGAATATCTGCATCCCTCTGATTATGTTCACACATACGTATATCCATGGAAATGGAGAGGCGTCAACAAAGGCCTTGCATACATACGACTGCCAGTTGCCTTCAAGCCATGATGTGTCACGATGTTCTGAGACTGTATGAGAGTGTCATTTGTCTTTATCTGTGCTGGGGATTCTTTCAGTTTCCTCTAACTTTTGCAGATGAGATCGCCCTGAGGGATACATTGCTGTTCTAAATGGGGGAACTGGAAGGGTGCTGTGTGTGGTTAACATTTTTAAATAGTTTGTTCTTCACTAATGATAGAGTGTGATGAGCGTTCTTGCAGACAGCTAAAGTCAGTGGTCATGCTGGGCTAGATGTTGGTTTTTAAACACTGGATTATAAGTCACAAAGCCTAACTTCTGCTGCTAGCTCTTTCATTTGTCAACTTGGGGCACATCTCTTAACCTCTTTTGGCCTCAGTTTTCATTTAAAAATAGGGATTAAAAATACCTTCCTTACCTTCCAGGAAGTTGAGAGAATAGATAAGGGAATATAGGAAAGTACCATTGGCCTTTAATCATGCTGTTACATACATGAACTCTGAAGTGACATACAGAGATTGGAAATTTTGGGGGGAAACATTTATCCCCTTGCTGGCATCTTATGCCTGCTAATGCTGTAGAATCAATTGAGTGTACCACGTAAATTCTAATCGACTAGATTAAACTTAAAAGAAGAGTAAAACATCTCTTATCTGTCTCCGTAATTGCTAAGCAAGGATGTCAGTGACTATCCAGTGGCTGACACCTAGTGAGTCTCAGATTCTTGTTGAATGTCATGCTGGCGAGCTCTGGAGGGATGAGAGGATCACCGGTAACACCAGACTGGGAAATCTGCCGCTGTCACACTGCAGTCTCAGATAGGTTCATCTTGTTCCTCTTCCTGTTCCTTCGGGGCTTCTTCACCCGCTGGTAAACCTGGGGTATGCTTGGCCGCGTGCCTCTTGGATACAAATGGAGCCGAGAGAGTTTGGCAGGATGGAAAAGTACGACCAGGCTTCCTGGGAATGTCCTAGAGTGACTCTTACCCAGCTTCAGGAATTCCTTTTAACCTTGTTGCTCCTGTATGTGATAGGGAAAGGGTCAGGGAACTTTTGGCTCCAAAAGCCAGGTGCGTAGATTGGCTCGCACAGATACCTTGCTCACAGGCGCTTTGACTCACTCCTGCTTTTTCCGGCCTGGTTTCCTTCACTCCCATATCGTTTGAAGCCATTACTGTTTCTCACTTTGGATCCAGAGTATAAGCCCTAGTCTGGGGTATAGTTCCAAGGTCCCTGAAGGGAAGTAAATTTGTTAACAAGCACGGTAGGTCCTGACAGAAGTGTATAGAAAGGTATCACCTAGTAAGAACAATCTGGTAACATTGCTTGATTGAGTGCTAGTCATATTACCCATATTTTATAGGTGAAGAAGCTAATATTCACAGAGATTAAGGGACCATTACGCTGGCAATAAATGACAGCCACCGTTTTTGTTTGACTGACTTTACAAAATTCATGCCCTTTCTGTTACTCTGCCTTTTTTCTTTATTGTACACCCTTTGCAAGCTGTTTATCAAAGGCAGTCTGGTTAAGATTGCAGCCATCAAAGCTGGTGCGGCCCTGTGAGATACATACAGCTAATTAGGCATTTGAATTTTTGGCTAACATCCATCCCTTTCCCAAACAGGAAGCAGAACAAGCCATCCAGTGTCTCAATGGCAAGCTGGCTCTGTCCAAGAAGCTGGTGGTGCGGTGGGCACACGCGCAAGTGAAGGTAAGTCTGCTGGGCTGGAAAGACAGCACCAAGCTCACCCAAACTGAGTTTTCCAGAAGATAGCTGTCCACTTTACCCATTTGCGTCCCAGCCTCTTCACATCTGGAGCCAAGCATACTTTGGTCTCCTATTTGTATTTACCATGTGTGTTGCCAGATTTTTCTTTTGAGAAACATCTCAGGAGGGATTAAGTTCCTTCATTGTTTCTCTCCACATACCCACAGATTCTGTTTTTGATTGATTTTTCCATGTGGCTGATGTGTATACTCAGACCTCTATCATGTTTTTGGTGGGGGATGTTCTTTGGAGGGAAAAAATTATTTTTAAAATTAGTTGCTTTCGGCATTATTAGACTCTCCCCAGCCTCTCAGTTCTGTGGAGAGTTTGAATATGTTTATCCTAAACGTTTGAGAAATGGGGAGTTTGTAGGAGTGCTTAAAGCACCGGCATCTCATTACTCCGGGGAGTTTGAGAGTTACTTGTGGGACTTCGCGGTCTGAATTGTCTCCAGAGCCCAAGAAGTGGCCAGTCGCCTTGTTCATCTTACAGCTGGTCTCTTGGGAGACTGCACTGGAAAAGATAGGACCATTAAAAAAAAAAAAAAAGAATGGCATCTGTTTCAACTGGCTCAAAGGTGCAAAAGTCTGGGGACTGGAACGATCCCAAGAATTGATTCTCTTCCTTTATGGTGGGGTCTTGACAGACCTGCCTGTAAAGAGGTTTGTGGCAGTGAAGATAGGAGCGTCATTCTTTAGCTATAGGAGCAGAAGCACTTGCTCTCAGGGTCCAAAGTGAAAAACAGCTCAGACAGTTTGGGTCCTTATGAGGGTCTCAGGTCATCACGGAGCCTTCTCAATTTCTAGGACACATTGCCTTCAAAATAGAAACGACAGAGAATTACCAAATGTTTTACTCAAAAGAAAATCAAGTCTCCTTTGCCAGACTGGCTTTCGTTTTCTCATTCTGTGTCTCATTGAAGAGACACGTAACAGAAATCATCCTTGTTTCTGTCTTTCATTTGAGATCTTGATACCTTGTGGTTCTCTTCTCCTACAAGTCTTTTTGACCACAGGCTCCTGATTACTCTTTAGTATTTAATTTACTTTTTTAAAAATATTTTATTTTTATTTTATTTGACAGAGATCACAGGTAGCCAGAGAGGCAGGCAGAGAGAGAGAGAGGAGGAGGCAGGCTCCCTGCTGAGCAGAGAGCCCAATGCAGGGCTCGATCCCAGGACCCCGGGATCGTGACCTGAGCCGAAGGCAGAGGCTTTAACCCACTGAGCCACGCAGGCGCCCCTTAATTTACTTTTTATACGAGGTGTATAATTATCTGACATCAAATTAAACTGCCCTTTTGCTGTAGGATGTTTTCTCTGTCAGCGGCTGAAAGCTGTTACTACTTTGCTTCTCTAGTCAGGCCTATTGAGAGTTGAATGTTATGCTTGGTACTCTGCAAAAGTCTAGCCAAATTTTTAAGTGTTTTGAATAAAGCAAAGTAAATATTGTAAGAGGTGATATGTGACAGTTAAAACAAGAGTGTAGGAGGGCAATCGTATTGTGTATTTATACCATCTGTGAATTTGAAAGATGAAGTTCTTTCCCTACCAAATAAGGAAGACTAGTGGCTAGAAGGGAAGCTTCTTCTAAACTTCTTTTTCTAAATTTATAGCTTTTAGGCCAAAACCGTGTGGAGTTTTGCATTAACTCTAAATGTAAAGCATTTCTCAGATGGTCTAGAAATACGCCAACGATATGCAGGTGGGGTTGGAGTTTCTGAACTTACACACTACAGTAAAGGACTGGTTTTTGCTCACCCAAGTGGTTTCCCTTTTTCTTTCAGAGATATGACCATAACAAGAATGATAAGATCCTTCCTATCAGTCTTGAGCCATCCTCAAGCACTGAGCCCACTCAGTCTAACCTAAGGTAAGATGGTGTACTACAGAAAGACACAAATATTCAAGAGCATGAGGCCCTTCTTCACTCCAAGCCTTTTTTCATACTTCAGTGAATATTTAGACTCTGAATTCAGGATAGAATGTACTAACTTTTGACACGTTGAGAGATGTGTTCAGTTAATCTCCAGAATGCGTACATACCCTCTCCTTGCATACCCCTAAGATCACGTACTTGCAGAATTCACGCGCTCAGAAAAGGCTGGGTGGACCTGCCACATAGCAGCCAGCGTGCTAGGCGCTGGAAACAAAGGTGTGTCAGACAGTCCTTACCCTAAAAAGAAACCTTTTCATGAGGCCTGAAGTCTCATTGGTGTTTGTCATGTCCACTACTTCCTCTCCAGCTGTGAGTTCCTTTACCCTGAGTACTTCAGTCTCTGTGCTGGCTTCTGTGACAGCAACAGTGTTGCTTCTAGTGTGCACACGTCGTCAGTTACTTCTTCCGAGTTAATTCAAAACAGAAGGAACAAAGGCCTGGGTGGAGAAAGGGGAAGTTAAGTGGATGGTTGAGCAGAAGTAGAGGTTTTGGGGTTTTGTGGTTTTTTTCCCCCCTGCATTGTAGCCTAGGGAGAAATTTTAACAATGGCAACATCCAGGATTTATTGAAGTTACTCTAAATCGGGCACTGTGCTAAACACTTTACATGCCATATGTCATTTAATTATAAAAATCCTGGTAAAAGTACTATACTAGTCATCTTTTACCTCTAAGGAAGCTGACGCTTAGCAAGGTAAACTATCTTGGCCAAGATCGCACAGGTAGCAAATAGCAGATTCCAGATTCAAAGCCAGGCCTCCTGGACTACAAAAGTCAGTCTTTGACTTACTACTTCAAAGAAACTTTGAAGTTCATGCTGCAAACACAGGGATACAGTCCTGAAGCCTATTCCAAGGGAGGGAAAGCAGGTATGTGAAGGAGCATCCTTGTCCTGTAAGGGTTAGAAATCAGCATGCAGTCACAAAGTCAGGAAAACGATGCCTATTTGGATGGAGGACCAGACAGCAAACAACCTTTCTTGTGTATTTTCTGCACCAAACAAAACAGATTTGTGAGCATCTCATTAAGCTGTAGGGAAGGGTGACCCTGAAATGTTTTCAGGAGTGACAAAGTTAGTAAAGTAAAATTAATTTTATAGTTAGTAGTTTAGTATCATTGATTTACTTTTATAATACTAAAATATTGGACTTAATATTTGATAAAGTATTGTATTTCGTTTATTATAAATAAACACTAAATTTAATATTTATAGTGAATATTAAATATAATAGTTAATATCATTGATTTCTTAATTTTGTTTTCTTTTACTATTTTCTACTCCCAGAAATTTAAAAAAAAAAAATATGATGACTTTTGTAGATTCACTGGGAACCATATCACCCCCATGATCACAGATTTTAGAAATCTGACTCCTGTTGGGAGGAGACCACGGCATTTATGCTTGGAGCTCTACACGTTACAGTGACGTGTCTTTAGTTTTCTTTTCAATGTTTGCCCTTATATTAGACAGTCTAGTGTTTTACATTTATTTTGTAATCCAGAGAACCTCGGCTTACATCTTTGTATTAGCATCTGTACCTCATTAGAGAAAGCTGTTTTTTCATGACTCCTGCAGAACAGCGCTGGCAGTCCCGCTGATGGAGGAGGTGCTGGAATGCATCTTGGTAATACCTTGGTGTTCTTTCTAATTGTAATGTAGGTGGTTGATTCTGCTCTGGCCGTGTAAAGTTAGGAGTGTATGCAGCAGGTGCACACTTTCTGGGGATCTCTAAGAGGCCATTGTAACATTCCCTTCCAAGTTTCTCTCCCTGTCTGTAGACCACTGACAGCATCGAGAACGGAAAGGGAACCATGGGTCATAGAATACCCACTGCCTGAGGGCTTTGCATTCTGGTCCCGGGATGGCATTTGGAAGGGAATTCCTCCCAACTTGTGCAGTGTCTCCTCACCCCTTCTCTCTAATTCAGGTCCTCAGCTCCCAACCTGATGGAGAGGAAAGAGCAAGGGCTTTGGTGATAATATACCAGGCTTGAATCCTGGCTGTGCCGTGCTGTTAGCTGTGTGAACCCGGGACACATGACTCCCTCTCTGCATGTGTTTCTTTATCTGTAAAGTGTGGATATTATCACAAGGACTAGAAACAATATAGGTGAAATTCTGAGCCCGTGCCTGGTTCATTGTATGCACTCCATAAATGATTGCATCTAGAAACACCTATTTGTTAGTAAAAAAAGATTTTGTAGGATTTCCGGGGTGTGTTTTCCATCATTATTCAGTGATTCAAAAAGTGGTGCAGCATAGTAGTTCATAGCCTTGAGTCTCAGCTCTCCCACTTACTGGCTGCGTAATACTGGGCAGGCTGACCTTCCTGTGCCTCGGTCATCTGCAAAATGAGGAGCGTGACCTACCTTATAGTGTTGTTTTCAATCCTACACGAATTATTTTGTTTTTTTAATTGTGGCAAAAGACACATAAAATAGCATTTACCATCTTAATCCATTTTGAGTGTACAGTTCAGTGGTACCAAATACGTCCATAGTGTTGTACAACCGTTACCACCATCCTTCTCCACCATTCTTTTCATCTTGCAGAACTGACACTCTATGCCCATTAAATAATAACTTCCCATTCTCGCCTCTTCCAAGCCGCTGGAACCCCCGTTCCACTTCATGTCTATGATTTTGACTAGTCTAAGTACCTTAAACAAGTGGAATCATCCAGTATTTGTCTTTTTGTGACTGGCTTGTTTCCCTTAGCATAACGCCCTCAAGGTTCATCCATGTTGTAGCATTTGTCAGAATTCCCTTCCTCTGTAAAAGCCCAATAATTTTCCAGGATATGATACGATACCACATTTTGCTTATCCATTCATACATCAGTGAACACTTGGGTTGCTTCCATATTTTAACCATTGTGGCTAATGCTGCTGTGAACACACGAGTGTACAACATCTCTTCCAGACCCCACTTTCAGTTTCTACATGAATTATTTGAGTGCCCACTATCTGCCTAGTACTAAGGTGTCAGACAGTGTTTGTGTCTGAAGATTAAATGTAGCCACATGCGAAGTACCTAACGGTGTCTGAGTTTTTAGTAAATTTAATAGATGGTTTAGGTTTGATCTCTTTCTTAAAATGTTACGTGGGTGTGTGCTTTATGTGACATATTTGCATATTCATATTTGAGTTATCTTGTTGCTTCTGTGATATGCATAAAAGGCACAAGGAAGATGAGATGCACACATATTTCCTGAGTGCATCCAGGCCCACTCTGATCCTCTGCTGTCCTTTTTCCAGTGTCACTGCAAAGATAAAAGCCATTGAAGCAAAGCTGAAAATGATGGCAGAAAATCCTGACGCAGAGTATCCAGCAGCACCTGTTTATTCCTACTTTAAGCCTCCGGATAAAAAAAGGACTACTCCTTATTCTAGAACAGCTTGGAAATCTCGAAGATGATGGTTATGAATTATTGCGGCAGCAAAAGCAAATTGGTCTCCACACCTGAAATTCTCTGCCTTTGTACTTTGTCATTGTGAATGGTACTACCCAACAGAGCACAATCACATGTTAACGTTTGGTAACGTAATATTTTTGGATGTTCTCATGGATGTTTCTTCCCTGAAGTATGTGTGGAATTGAGCATCATCCAGAATAAATAGGATTGTATCCAAAATTGTGATTTGAACACTGGGATGCTCTGATTGGCTGTTTTGTTTGGATTTGTAACTCCAGAAACATAGAGTATGCCAGAGAGAAAGGCAAACATAAGAAATGTTTATTATTTCAATCCGGAAACTGAAGTTATTAACGCCTGTCTTTCAAAAAGAAAAAAGCGTTTTTCGATGCTCAAATGTCTTTACAACATAAAGAAAAAGTAAGAGGGAGGGAAATAAGAGATTTTGAATCATGTTGAGAACTATTGTTCCGGAATTTATTATGGAAATCCCTTCAACTGGACTAAAAAGAAAAAGTTCTTGGCAAAAGGGAGATGATTCTTTGAGCATATGTTGTGGTAATCTGTTTAAGAATTATTGTTACTGTTTCGAAATCCCAGTTAGGAAAACATGGTGTATATCTTAACATTGTCTGCATCAACAAAACTGTAGATTCAAATTTAGCATTTTATACCACAACGGAAGTTCTCTTTGGAAATCCAGTCTTTATTCTATAGTGATCATTTTTTTAAAAATCTAAATAATCCTGCCTTCTATAATACCAAATGTTGTTATTAACGTGGGACTTTTAAAATTGCACTTACTGCATGAGATTGTTTTTTTACAGCATGAGAATGTTCTATTTGGAATTGTATCATGGTCAATCTAAATAGAAAAAGCAAAATTTCTTGGAAAACGTAATCGTTGCTATATTGATCTCTGTCAAGCATACTATTTATTAATAATTATGTAGGGGAGTGTGCCGAAGAAATTGAACTGTCTTGTGCAGCGTGAGGAGGGCACACGCAGTGGACACAGAAGGTCAGCGGAGCAGGCCCTGGTCTGGTGCCACCATTGTAAAATGACCTCCTGTTTTCTGTAGTTCTTAAAGGCTTGAAAGACTGCATGACTTTCAAATGACTCGTCCTTCATAGAACATGCTTCTGCCCAGATACGTTTTGCTGGTTGGAATATCTTAACTATAAGAACAGAGGAAGAACAATAAATCGGCAGATGAGGGAGCACGTTTCAGTCAGCAATGTGGGTGGTTTTGCTGCCTGGTTGACAGGCTCTTTCATGGGGCAGCGCCTTTGCTTCTCGACCAGGTAAATCATTCTGAGAGCGAGGCGCCATTCTTAGTGATCACAGACACCTTGCCATGATCGCTGCTCGCAAGAGGAAGCTTTCATGTTAGGAATTCAAGTTTTCCTATGAGTGTAAGTGAGTTGAAGACATTTGAACCAAATCTTGAGCATAGTAAGGATTCAGAGTTCACAGAACCGGTTCAGAGAAGTTTTCGTCCCCTTTCCCAAGGTAAATCTTTTTAGATATCTTTAGCTACTAAATACTTTCTGCATTTATTAGCTCTGTTTATGATGCAAGTAACTCTCCTTCCACTCGAGGGATAGTTCAGGTAGATGGGAGCAATAATCTCCCATTTTTCTGGTGACTTCTTAAGAGTCCAGAATTCACCATTTTATCCTTACTTCCTCAAAGGGTATGGTGGAATAGGACTTACTTAATGCAAAATAGTCTCTATTTTTAATAGGAACCTAGAAAATACTTAACTTTCAATTATCTAGAATTGTTTCCTTTAGAAACCAGAGCTATTTATTTGTATTTAAAGCAATGTTTATTATTTGTACGGGTTCTTGATTCCTCTGTGTGAATAAATGCAAGACAGTGTCTGTGCGGTTGTGTCTTCTCTCGTTTATTTTCTGGACTAAAGACTACAGTTTTCTGGCAGGCTCATTTCCCCTCAGGACTTGGGCCGGAGTGTCCAGGCGGGGTGCTTTTTCTAAGTGCCTTCTCTGTAGAAGGCTCTGGCTAGAGGCGACCTCAGACCGTTCTCTCCACGCATCATGCCTGCCTACTTCTGTCGTCAGAGATGAGAAAGAGACTAGTCGTCCCCACAGCAGACCCAGCCATTTGAAAAGAAGCCATAAGTGGAAGTCCGTGAAAGTATCACACTATGTTTGGTCCTTCTTTCAGAGTAGAGGTTTCAAAGAATAAATGTATGTGTCATAAGTATGCTGAAAGCAGCCTGGTGAAAGGTTTATAAAATACCAGTGTTAACTGGGTTGATTGACTCACTGTTTGAAATTACAGAAGTGGGGGCGCCTGGGTGGCTCAGTTCATTAGGCATCTGCCTTCGGCTGGTCATGATCTCAAGGTCCTGGGATGGAGCCCCACATCCGGCTCCCTGCTCAGTGGGGAATCTGCTTCTCCCTCTCTCTCCATCCCTCTTCCTGGCTCATGCTCTCTCTCTTTCCCTCTGCATTCTCTTAAATAAATAAATAAAATCTTGAAATTACAAGAGTGAAGAATTGAGGGAAATATTCAGGAAGGAGGTATGAGCTGTATCCGTAATCTCAGCTGTTTTATCAGATGCAAAATGTAACCCTAACCAGTGGACATTCTGTAACTGGCATCTTCCTGTTGGGTAAAAGGATCACATGAGGAAAGGTTTTTCAAAGCATGTCGAGAATAAGAGTTGTTGAAAACCAAATATTCCAGAGCTCCGTCCCCTGTTTGTTTGTTTATTTATTTATTTATTTATTTATTAAAGATTTTATTTATTTATTTGACAGAGAGAGAGAGAGATCACAAGTAGGTAGACAGGCAGAGAGAGAGGGGGAAAACACGCTCCCTGCTGAGCAGAGAGCCCAATGCGGGGCTGGATCCCAGGACCCTGGGATCATGACCTGAGCCGAAGGCAGAGGTTTAACCCACTGAGCCACCCAGGGGCCCCCGGTCCCCTGTTTATTAAGTTACATACAGTTGTTTTCTGAATCAGCAAATCTATTATTTTTTTAATACTTGTATAAAAGGAACAAGATTAAGTCTTGCCTTATAAATTGAATGTTCAGTATTTCCTATGTGCAGTCATTATGTTCCTACAATACAATTTGATGCCGGAGTGCCTGGCTGGCCCTCTAAGTTAAGCATCCAACTCTTGGTTTTGGCTCGGGTCATGATCTCGGGCTTATGACCTCTCAGGGAGGAGTCTGCTTGCTATTCTCTCTCTCTCCCTCTGTCTTCCCCCTGCGCGCTCTCTCTCCTCTCTAAAATAAATCCTAAAATATTATTTGATACCATCATATTTATCCTTGATGTCTTTCTCTCCTGCTCCTGTCCTGTCAACTATACCATCAAAATCCATCTTGAATCCAACCACTTAGCAACACCATTGTCTTTTTGCTCAAGCCATTGTCATCTCTTGCATGGACTCCTGCAGTGCCTTCCTGATGATCTCCCTGCCTCCCCTAGTGCCTCCTTAGGGTCCGTTTTCCACACAGTCAGCCAAAACGACCCTTTTAAAAATCTGAGCATGTCATGCCTGTCTGAGTGGCTTTGCATCACACCTAGAATAAAGTGCAGAGACCTGCCAAGGGCCTGAATGGCCTGACCCTGACCACCTGTATGTCCTTAGGGCCTACTATTACCGCCTTTGTTCGCTGCTCCAGCCACACTGGCCTTGGTGTTTCTTGAATACAAGGGAGCCCCCAACCCCAAGGCCTTTGCATCAGCTGTCCCATAGAGTCCACCGTCTCATCTGTTCGTGTCTCCATTCAAACATCAGATCAAGAGGCCACCTGACCCCTTTCTAAAGTCACAGCCCTGTCACTTCCCAATCCTCCCCCTTCCTCATTTTCTTAACAGCATTTATTGCTACCCAATTTTAGATAGCAATTTATTTCATCTTTTTTTTCTCATTAGAATGTAAGTTCCATGTGAGCAGGAACTTTCATTCACTGCTCTATGCCCAACATTTAAAACGATGTGTGATATAGGCAAGAGATGCTCAGTAACCTTGGTGATGAAAAATCAGAAGTGTGGTACTTGAGAGATGAAGGGCCTTGAGAGGCTGACCCACATGGCCTCCCATGGGCCCAGATGGGGAAAAAAAGTAACCCCAGAGAGAAAAAGGGCCTTGGCTAGGATCACACAGTTAATGGGAGAGCACCAGGTAGAACCCAGTGCTGCAAACACTAAAGTTTGGTATTTGTTACACAGGCAAGCTGGCGTGTCCCTTCACTCTGTGTGGCCCGCAAAGTTAAGAATGACTTGCGCACTTTTAAACATGGAGGAAAGAGAAGAACACCATTTTGTGCCCCATGAAAAATACATGAATTTTGAACTTCAGTGCCTGTAACAATAAATGTTTCTTGGAACATAGTCACGTGCACTCATGTCTGGCTGTTTTCTCATGACAGTGATAGGAGGTGCGGTGAGCACAGTCAGTTCCTCATCACATCTTCTGGGATAGAGAACTGGCTGTCCATGCCTAGTACCATCGCTGCACTGAAAAAAAATGACATGGGTACAGACGAGATGCCCTCCTTGTACACATGAGGAAACTAAGACCCAGAGAGCTTTGGCATCAGGTATGCCCTGAGCCAGGCTCATAGCCCAGGTGAACAGGCTTGTCAGGACCCAGTTCAAGCAGCAAACACTACTTCAACTGACTTATGGTAGAAATGTATTTGGCTCACGCAACCCAAAAGTCCAGGTGTTCAAACGATAGGGTCAAGAATCGATCTCTCGATTGTGTTTTCATCTGAGTTGGTTCATTCTCAGGAAGCTTCTCCCTCGTCGTCTCTGGAGAGAGACTTGGATCCCAGGTATAAAAAACAGATCTGTCAGAATTGATCCTAGGATGTGGGACTGTATATTCCTTCAGCATTTGGTCTTACTCGGCTGAGATTACTAATTATACAGAATGGCATTTCATTTTTAGTATGTCCTGCGACCTTCGTAAGCTAGAAGTAGAATTTAAAATTTAGCCTTAAAAAAAATCAAACAACTTAAGTTCTCCTCTTCTGAAAACAGGTCTCTCCCCATTGAGAAGCTTTCTGGTGGGTGATCTCATCCAAAGGAAAGTTGCTCATTCTTCAGACATGCCCTGAGCATCTTCTGTGTGCCAGGCGTGGTGAGTAAGGCACGCGCCCTTACTATCATGCGTGCCATGATAAAGGCAAGATCTGGGAGCTGGTAGAGGACAGAAGATGGGCACCTGACCAAGCTGGAAACACCATTTCCCAGAGGAAGCAACACCTGAGATGAGTGCTACGGGATGTTTAAAACACCAGCCAGCCAAAAGGTTTAAGGAAAACATTGGAGGAAGAAGGACAAAGCCCATTCAAGGGAGAGCTAATCGAAAGCGGAGTTAGACACTTCTGAACACCTAGACCCATAGGATAAGCCAGGTATATGACGCCTTCCACAGTCTGCCCCAAGCACATTCTCCCCCTAACCAGACCCAACTGCTTGAACATTCCAATTGCAGTGCAATCTGCCAGACCTCCCGTGTCCTTGTTCAAGATGTCCCTTCCACCTGAGAGGTCCCTTCCGCACATCCGCCCCATTTGTCAAACAGACATCTCCCTACTCATCCTCACCGGCCCCGAGGCACTTACTTGTCTTTCTGTTTCTCAAATGCCTGACTCTGTTTTAGCTTACATCACCATATGTTTTATAGGAATATAAATAATAAAATGTGCCTGTATTTTTTGGTCATTTTAAAAATTATTTAAAATTTTTTTTCTAAGTAAAAAATCATTCTCATTGAAAATAAGAGCCTCGGGGACAACTTGCTTTCCCCTGGAAACAAAGAGCAAACAAATCAACTCTCTTCTGTATGGGGAGTTAATCCTCCCTCGATGCTGTAAAAATCTCAACTCTGATGGCTTCGGCTGCCATCTCTCTACTGATGTCTCCAGCGCTCCATTCTGGAGCTCTGGCCTGTCTTCTGAACCATGGACCTAATATCCCATTCATTCCTGGGCACCTCCACCTGCACACTCCCCCAGAACATTGAACCCAAACTGAATTCCTTATTCCCCCTTGCCCTCCTCTATCACTCCTGTGTTCCATGCCTTGGGGAACAATGTTGTAAGTGAAAAATCAGAAAACTACGAGTTCTCTTTAACATTTTCCACTCCCGTGCCCCTCACATCCTGTCTCCTAAATAACCAACTTTACATATTAGTTATATGTGATATTATATGGACTCCTATAATACATATAATAAATATATCCTATATATGAGTATTATACATACTATGTTCTACATTACATACAGCTTCAATGTATAAATATTATTTAGGGGACTGGGTGTGTTATATATATAGTTATATATAATATATGATCATATATAACATAATGAAGTGACATGACAATTATGTCTTCATCATATTCCTTCTTTCCATCCTTCCTGTCCCTGCAAGCGCCTCCTCAGGTCTCGCTTAGATCACTACAATATCTTCAGGGCTCAGTGAGGGACTCAACCCCTTCAAATCCATCCTCAAACCACTCCTTCAGTCATCTTTCCAAACCCCCACTTTGACCAAGTCATCTTCATGCATAAAAGCCTTTGATGGCCCCTCCCAGTTTATATGTTAAATTTGAGGTTCTTTAGCTGGTCGTACAAGGCTTATCTCAGCGTAACTTGTTCTTTGGCCTTATCTACCCTCTGCTGGAAAAAAAGGTTAATAGGAGAGACTTACTTCAAAGAGTGTGGCCAAGGGCAGAGTTCTCCGAGGAGGGGACATCGAGCCCTTTGAGGACTCACCACTTAATAAGCCATTTCTGTGCCTCTGTGACCCCCACTGGGTGACCACCTGCTTGCTGGATGCCAGACCGGTGCCAAGCTTCCAACTTGGAAATGTATCTCGGGCTTCCATGTTCATCGCAGCTCCTGTGGGTCCTCTGTTCATGCCTAGTTTATGGCTGAGGAAACTGAGGCTCATAGAGTTTGGCACTTGCCTTAGTTCCCACATTACACACAGCCAGTGTGTAATAAAGTCAAGTAGAGCTCAGGCTACCCGACTCCAGACCCAGCATCCTCAGCCTCCGTGCCACACCGCACCTGAAGGGACAGGATGCTTCTTTCTGGACAGTTCGGCTGGAAGAGGCACAGCTTTCCGGATGAACCCAAACTCTCCACCCAGCACTCAGCCCTCCGCGGTCTCGCTCCTTGAACCTGCCCAGCCTCACCCAGCAAACAGTTCACTGGGCACCCACTCTCTATCCTGATCCTGCTCCCCTCAAGCCTGGCCTGAGTCACAGTCCCTCATTCTCTAGGACTTCACTCAAAGGTCAACTCCTCCAGGACGCCTTTCCCAACGTGCTTACCCTATAAGCCAAGTGAAATAGCCCTCCTTCTGTGCTCCCTGCTGTGAAACCCTTGTCATGTCAGACTGCAAATGTTGGCTGTCTTCTCTCCCTGTAGACTGGGCTTGTCGCGGGCAGGGACCAGGGCAGTGCACTCTGTTTCCAGTGCCCAGCCCGGCAAGGAGCAAGTGCTTTATTATCACCCGCTGACTGAACTCACACAGCGGACGTCAGAACTGGAAGGAGACTCTGGGTGACTACGGCTGCCCACATTCGCAGTATATCGTGCAGTCTAAAATGCCCTTTCACACTGATTATCTCATTTACTCCTCTGAGACTGGTACCATCCCTATAGGTGAGAAAACTGAGGTCCAGTTAGGCGACTTTTCCAAGTTCGCTCACCAGGAAGTGGCGGGGTTGAGAATGACCTAGGGTCTATCTGACTCCGAGGCTAGTACTCTTTTCATTACTTCCCCAGTGATCTGATCCAAATAACACACACAGTTAACTGATGAGGACACCGAGGCCAGGGGAGCAAATTGCTTGCCCAGGTCATACAGTCCGTACCCCATTCTGTGGTCTTTCTTTTACTCAAACGGGAAATGCCCAAGAGGGTCATGGGGTGAGGACTGGGTCCTGAGCTGGGAAAGGGTGTACTGCCTGTGTCCCTTCCCATTGTTCATTTCCCATTTGTCAAACCTGAATGTTTAAATCTTCTATTTAGTATTTACTCTGAAATGGCTTTCATCTAACTTCCCCCCTTGCTCACCAATTTAGCTGTCAGAGTAAATAAATGTGAAGCTGGGTCTCTAGCCTCCTCTGGTCTCACATTACCTTCCTAGAATTATACCCCAGCGGGGCGAAACCGCTGCTGGGGGTGAAGGAGGGGAGCTCTCATGATTTATCCATTTACTTTTTTTTTTTAAGATTTTATCCATTTATTTGACAGAGAGAGATCACAAGTAGGCAGAGAGGCAGTCAGAGAGAGAGAGGAGGAAGCAGGCTCCCCGATGAGCAGAGAGCCCGATGCGGGGCTCAATCCCAGGACCCTGGGATCATGACCCGAGCCGAAAGCAGAGGCTTCAACCCACTGAGCCACCCAGGCGCCCCTCCATTTACTTTTGAAGCCTCTTTTTAAACCCAAACCTTGGACCTAGACTCAGGTGGAGAAGGATGGCAAAACTCACCTTGGAGGATAAGATGACCACATCCTGTTTAGTGACCAGGAGAAAGAATGAGGTAAGGACAAGATCACATCATACCTTCAGGATGCTTATGACGTCATACATGCACGATGCTGATGATATTGTACATACAGGCTCTGTATGACATTCTACACCTAGGGTGTTTATACCATGCCAGAAACTGAGGCGACACTTCAAAAATATTAGTTTTTAATATGTGGTTCACTATCACTATGCTTCTGAGAGATAAGTGTCGATTCCTCCATTTCCAAGTAGGGAAACTAAGGCTCGGAGAACCTAAGTGACTTGCCCACAATCTCTTGTAGGAAGAAATCACGTATCCCAATGGAATGCACTGAGTTTGCTGATCCTGAGTTTGCCAAGGTCCCTCATATACGGACTCTCTCTTCTGCTAGAGTCAGGAGTTGTTAGAAAAGAGATTTATTTTCCAAAGTAAGTTTACCCCTGTCCCATTTGAGGTCAGGCAAGTCTTGGGTCGGAATAAGGACTCTGCAGCTCCCTTAGGTAAGTTATTCAGAAGAATATTAGATTATTTGATTGACTGATGCCCTGCCATCCCCCGTTTAAAAAAACAAACAAAAAAACCCCACAAAAACTATGGGGTGCTTGGGTGGCTCAGTGGGTTAAGCCTCTGCCTTCAGTTCAGGTCATGATCTCAGGGTCCTGGGATCGAGCCCCGCATCGGGCTCTCTGCTTAGCAGGGAGCCCGCTTCCCCCTCTCTCTGCCTACCTCTCTGCCTACTTGTGATCTCTCTCTCTCTCTGTGTCAAATAAAAAAATAAAATCTTAAAAAAAAAACCTATGATCTAGTAGAATAACACCTGGAAAATGTAGCCAGTCCATCCTGTAATGATAGGAACCCTTTGACATGGATCATTTGCTCTATTTTCCTAAGGACAAGAAGTGGACTCTGTTGTCACCCCCACTTCACAGATGAGGAAACTGAGGCTGAGCCAGGGGCTGAATACCTTGTCCAGGGGCTACCAGATCATAAGGGGTAATGCTAAGACTTGAGTCACATAGTCTGACCCCAGAGTCTCTATCACTATTGATATTAACACCTCTTGTTCCAATTTTGATTTCCTGAGCACCTAATCCAAATTCAGGAGCAGACCCGCATAGTAGGTAAGAATTTGGGTTTTGGAGTCTGAGTGCTACAGCCCGAGATGAGGCTCCTGTAAGCTTGTTTTCTCAGCTATAAAATAAATATAAAAACAGGGGCACCTGGCTGGCTCAGTCAGAAGAACATGCAACCCTTGATCTCTTGGTGTCGAGTTCGAGTCCACGCTGGGCATGGGAACTACTTTTTAAAATTAAGTAAAATAACATAACCTCCTTGTAGGGCTGCTGCAAGGCCTGGGAGTAAAATACAGTAGCTGAGTTTATTTGTTGCAAAGAGATAATTGAGGGCGAGGAGGTGGGTCATCTGTGGTTATGTGGATGTTTAAGGGTGCACATGTTTATGTGTGTGCACACGTGTGTATATGCACACATCTCACTGCTTTCTCATTGCAATCGTGCTCTTTGTATAAAAGATTAGGATTCAGACGGAAACTTTTCACTCTGAATTTCTGTGTCTGAGAGCAGTCAATGACTAGGAGGAGGTGGGAGATGGCGCTTGCTGGGGCTGGGGCTGATTCTGTGTATCTGGGTGTCTGTAAAGGAACAATACTTGTGTCTTTCAGGGATATAAGTGTGGGTCTTTGGTATGACAATGGTGTGCAGATACCCTTGTCTGCCCTCTGTGCCCATGTGTGTGCGTGATTGGGGCTGTGACTATCGGGAATCCTGTGTCTGCAGACGCGTGTACGCTGTTTTCGCCTACAAACTGCCATCTGTAGGGATGTGTGCGCATATCTGTGGGCGTCTGAATACAGGACATGAGGTTTCATGTGGGTCTGGAGCTCTGTAGGTGTCAGCGCTCTCTTGAGTATGGATGTGTGTACAGGTGTAAAAACAGTTATGTGGGGTGCACATCTGTAAATGAGGGCAATTAGGGATTGTGATGGTAGGCACGATGGTGGCTGTAGGGGTGTCGTGATGTTGAGAAGATTGGATCTAGGTCTGAGTGTGCATATCTGTTTTTCAAAGGCAATGTGTATTTACACGTGTCTGTCTAGGTTCAGTCTGTGTGAGGAGAAGGGGGCTGGAAGCTGTGAGTGTCCACTTGTGTGTGTATATTGTGGAGTGTTTGAGTCTGAGGTGTGTGTGTGTGTGTGTGTGTGTGTTTAGAGGCTGTGTCTCCTAGCCACATGCCTGGGCTCCCCAGCCTTCCCTACCTCTCTATCAGTAGAACCCAACAGAAGGTGAGGTGTACATTAGACCAGATGGCTCAACACATCCCAGAGAGAATGGGGAGAACCTAGGCAATTCCTCCCAGGAGAATTGAGGGAAACAACTGCCCCCGCCCCTCCACACACACACCTAGTAACTCCCCATCCCCCACCTAACCCAATCCCATTCAGTGCCATCCCACTTTCTGATTGTTGTGGAGCAGAGACGTTTGTGCAGGTGTGTATGTACAAATGTGTATGTATGCCTTGTATTCGGGTAAATGATGGGGGAGGTAATCATTGGCATCAGTACGTACACATGTACCAGGAGTGGAACTACATCAACATAGTATAATGTGCGACTTTCTATGGACCCCATCTCCGCCCGAAGTGGGACCATGGGTCCCTCTTGTACCTGCGAGCTGGGCTGTGCCTAAGGGCCGTGGGTACCCCCGGAGGGAGGGGCGGTAGTGAGAGCTGAGTGGGAGTTGCGGGGTGGGGGCTGATGCCTTTGTATGTCAGCTGTCTGAGTCTGTGTCAGCAGCTCTGAGATTTTGTGTGTCTATATGTCTGTGTGTGTCTCTGGGTCGCTGCCTCGCTGTGTGTGTCTCGCTCTGCCCTGGCGCGGAGGGGATTGGTCACGCATGACTCATCTTGAACCGAGCGGGGCTCCAGCGGCAGGGCGGCCGCCGCCGCAGCTGGAGGGGGAGGAGGACGAAGAGGAGGGAGAGGAGGAGGAGGACTGCCAGGAGGGGGAGGAGGAGGAGAAGGAGGGGGCGGGGGCCTCTCCAAGTTTGTCGGGACCTTCTTCCGAGGCGGCGGCGGCGACTGCCAGGGAGGCCGGGGCTGCTCGCGGGCCGGGGGCGGGGGCTGGGGCCGGGCCTGGGGCGGCGGGGCCGGCGCCTCCGCTCTCCTCCAGCTCCTGCTTCAGCCTCTGCTCCCGCTGCGGCCGTGGCCCCTCTCCGCGCGGCTCTCCGCGCTGCGTGCCCGCCGAGCCCGCCGCTCCCCGGCCCATGTACTGGAAGCATGAGAACGCCGCCCCGGCGCTGCCCGAGGGCTGCCGGCTGCCGGCCGAGGGCGGCCCCGCCACCGACCAGGTGAGGGAACGAGCGAGCGGGTGAGCTGCCCGGGCCACCGTCTGGCAGGGGCCGGGACCCCGCAGGGCCCGGCCGGGCGGTGGGCGGCCGCGGGGAGGAGGGGTTCTGGGGTGCGCCTGTGAGTGTGTGTCTGTGAGTGTGTGAGCGCGCGCGAGCGCGGAGGGGGGGTCGCGGAAAGCGGGAACACATTATGCAAATGTTGGAGGAATTTCTCAAAAAGCGATTTAGCAAAGACACAGGCGAATCAAGAGGAGGCGAGGCGGGTATTGTCCGTCTGAATAGGCGCTGATAGCGCCGATGCGCCGGGGGTTGTGCTGGCGCAACGCTGAGAATCCCGACGCGGGGCCGGTCCCGGGCGCGCCAAGGGGCTGGAGGGTGCTTTTTTCCTCTTCTTGGACGCCTCTGTTTTCTCTTTTTGGTCCCGTTTCCCCCGGACCTCGCCCCCATTTTGCTCGGGGTTTCCCTCGGACTGGCCCTCGAAAGGCGCCCGAATTCGTGTTAATATCGGCGCAGCAATTTCGCAGCGCGCGCTCGGCTGGCGGGCTGATGCTCCCAGCGCTCGGGGTTTTATTTTCCTCAAACGCCCCCCCCCCAACACCCATCTCCTTTTTCTTTTCTTTCTTTCTCTCTTTTCTCCTTTTTGCATTTTGTGTCGAGAGGAGGAGAAGGGAGCGAGGAAGGGGGGGTGGAGGGAGAAAAAATTCGATTTTTAATTACTACCATTAAAAAATCAAATTTGCAATTCTTTGGGCGGCCTGATGGATCTCACTGATTGACAGTTGGAATTGACACTCTGGCTACCTCTTATCTTGGGCATTCACGACAATTTCTAATTGCAGGTAGTTTGTGTGTGTGCGCGTGTTTTTTTTCCCCCTCAGAGGCTTGGATTGCAAGGGAACTAAGCGATTACTTCAAGAGCCACGGGTTAAGTGCAGGGAGAGGGGGAGAGAGAGGGAAAAAATCCAATCCAAATTCAAATTGCTTCATTAGAGAGACACCGCTTTTGTGGGGAAGGGCTTTAAATGCCCACTACAAAGTTAAGACTCATTGTTCCGCGCCGGTTTATATAACAGGCGCAGGGAGGCGCTGGGCTCAGGCTGCGCGGAGCCAGTTCTGCAGCCGCCGCCGCCTGAGTTCCCTCCCCCTCCCCCAGGTGATGGCCCAGCCAGGGTCCGGCTGCAAAGCGACCACCCGCTGCCTTGAAGGGACTGCGCCGCCCGCCATGGTGAGTTCGTTCGGTCCTGCCTTTGCTCCCCGGTACGCGGGCTGGCGGGCCCTGGGTACCTTGACCGGCTTTCCGGCTCCGAACCGCTGCCCATGCGCCGGGGGACTGCGGGAAGGCGCCGCCCCTCTCCGAGCCTCTGTTTTCCGGCCGGAAATGTAGACTTTAACCGTCCCCAGCACCCAGGACACGAGGGCTAAAAGTTGGGGCTGTCCCTTCCTCTCCAATAGGCCCTTCCATTCCTATCCTGTAGTCCATGGAACGGCGTCTGTGGAGAATTTCGTTGTCAGTTGATGCGCTGGGGCCCCAGATTTGTCTCCGAGGCAGTCACAACGCTGGGCACACGGCTGGGCGCTCAGCTCAGCGCGCGGTTCTCCCTCTCTCCCCGACTGCAGGCTCAGTCGGACGCCGAGGCCCTGGCAGGCGCTCTGGACAAGGACGAAGGCCGGGCTTCCCCCTGTACACCCAGCACGCCGTCTGTCTGCTCACCGCCTTCTGCCGCTTCCTCCGTGCCGTCCGCCGGCAAGAACATCTGCTCCAGCTGCGGCCTTGAGATCCTGGACCGATATCTGCTCAAGGTGAGACGGGGGCGGGGTGTTGCGTGTCTATTGGCGGGGTGTGGGTTGCATCCCCGAGGACCGCGACGCCGGCGCAGGTCCACTAAATTCTTACGACTGTGCGTCTTTGGGCAAATCTTAGTCTCTCCGCACCCCCGGGTTTCCGTCTGAAAAATGGGAAGAGTGTAATTCTACCTTCCTAAGCTTCCTCGTCACAGAAGAAAAGTGGGGAAGTCATACACACCTTCAGACCTCCAGCTACAGTATCTGCAAGTGGGGCCGGGCGTGAAAAGAGGCCCGCTCTGAGCCGTCCCCCACCTCCGCCCCCTCCCCAGGTCAACAACCTCATCTGGCACGTGCGGTGCCTCGAGTGCTCCGTGTGTCGCACGTCGCTGAGGCAGCAGAACAGCTGCTACATCAAGAACAAGGAGATCTTCTGCAAGATGGACTACTTCAGGTAGGCTGCGGCCGCTGGGCCAGCAGTGTCTCTGCAGGCAGGCCCCCCGGCGCGCGCGGAGAACACCCTGGCGGCGCGCGGTCTCCGGAGCCGCCGAAGCCCAGACCCCGAGGCTCTCCCTGCGCGCCGCGCGGGCTCAATCAGCCTGCTCTCCGCGCCCCGAACGAGGAGCTCCAGGCCGCGCGCCGGTGCCGGGACAGGTCCTGCCCGTTACCCGCCTCCGATTCCTGCGGCCCACTGGGTTTTGGTCGCGTCTCTGGCCCCGTCTCGGGACTTAAAGAGTGTCTGGCTCCAGTTCCGACGGTCGAGCTCTGACGTCCTGGGCTCTGGCCCCGACCCGCTCCGATCCCAGCCGCGATCCGGCTGCACCTCCAGGGCGCTCCAGCTTTGGGTTCCAACCCCACTCGGACTCCAGCCGCGCAGGCGTCACTCCCCGCCGTCCCGGAGCTGCGCTCCAGTCTCCTGCTCCGGCTCTGCTCTGGACTCATCTGTGGGTCTGGGTCTGGTCCGGCCCCAAGCACTAGCTTCGCAGCTCTCAGATCCTGTCCCTTATCCAAACGCTTCGTCCTAAGCCCCAACCTCTCCGGCTCCGCCTCAACTAAGACCCGGCGTCGCTCGCGTGTCTCATCGCCGAGTGGGGGTCCTGCCCGGGTGCGGGGGCGCCTGTTTCAGTCTCCGTTCCGCAGTCGTTTCGGTCCGGGCTTCAGCCGCTGCCGGGTCCAGGCTCTGACTCTGAGCCGCCGCCTGGACAGGAAGGGGGAGAGTCAGGCCCAGCAACCGGCGCCCCGAGTAGGATTACCGTGGGCTGGGCTCTCCGCGGCGCAGAGCCGCGGCCCTGCACCAGGCTCACCCTTCCCGAGCGCCTCCGAGTCTTCGCTGCCTGCGTGCGCCTGGCTCCCTAACCGCGCGCTCAGGCCTGACCTGGCCACGGGGTCGAGGTCACTGCGAGGTCAGGGGCACAGTGGCCGCTGGCCTGATCCTGGCGGGAAGCTTGAACCTGACGTGAGGCCTGGCCACCGGCCTACAGAGTCCGGGAGAGCGGAGTGGGACTGGTTCTTGGGAGGGATGCTTGTTCCCAAGGGCTTTGTCCGGAAGTGGAGAAAGCTACTCCCCTAGCCCACAGACATCCTTCCCATCCTTGCCTCTGCAGAGGTCATGGCTTCAGTCTTACTAGAAAGACCCCTGGCCCAGAAGGCCCCTGAGAATCAAGGAAATTGGTGGTAAGGTAATGCCTGCTCCTTTAGCTCTGGCGTTGAGTCTCCTGGCCATTGGAAAGAGAGGATCTTGAGACTAGTGTGAGGTCTGCAGTGTTTGGGGCTGTAGTACTCTGGGGAAACCACAGGAAGCATGGTTTCAGAAGTGGATTCTTCTTCTGTGTATGGATGTGAAAGGTTGTACACCTGGGATGTGCATGGGGGGGCGTGTCTCCCTCCCAGGGCCTGGGACTCAGCATGCAAGGCGTGTCTCTGTGTCTGTGTAGTCTGCATCTGAGCAGTGGCACTGGAGGAATGTGTCCCTGAACAAGGTCAGGGGTATGAGGGCAGTGTGTGTACTCCTTTATGATGAGTATTTTTCTTTTAGTTTATGTGTGAGCGTCAAGAGTGTGTGTTTCCATGTGAATGTTGGGACTTGGTGTGTGTCTATGTGTGTATGTGTGCCTGTGGGCAAGGTAGTGGAGACAAGATTAGGTCTGGACAGGGACCCAGAGGTAACAGGGCGAGAATTCTGAAATACCGTCATTCCTCCTCCACTTCTCTGTGGGAACATTCCTGCTGAAGGCCTTCACCCTGGCATTGAGGAGCCAAGGGTGTGATGTGAATGAACATGGATTTGTGGATGTGGACTGCCACATGTGTGTGTCCCAGGAGGTTATCTTCGCCTAGTGGGATTGTCTTTCTCCACTGTCCCATCTGACTATTGGCTGGCCAGGGCAGGAAATGGAGGTTGGAGTCCTGGTCTTGCCACCTCCCAGCTCTATGCCTGCCTTCTTTTGGTTAAAAACAAAACAAAGCAAACAAACAAGAAAAACCAAAATTCAGGCCAGCTGCTGTTTTAGGGCTCATTGGGCTCATCAGCTAGCCAGGGACAGGGCTCCAGGCTGAGGAACCCAGCAGGATGATATCTCGGCCTCCTCCTGCAGAGTACGGCAGGGCTCGATCCCTCTCCTGGCCCTCTGGGTGACGAGTGGACCTGGTAGCCTCCTCCCTGTTTCTCCAGCCTCAACTCATGCCCACACTGGACCAAGCCTCCTTGCCTGCTGTGCTTTGCTAGACCTTCAAGGATTAGTCAAAATTTAGATTCTGATTCCACTGTTTGGAGTTTCACTGGCTCAGGAGTCCCCCTTCCTACTGCAGTGGGGTTGAGGATGGGGGTGTGTGTGTGTGTAGCTGTTGTGGGGACAAGCAGTAATTGGGCTCTACCAGGCCAATGCTGAATCACTGTGTGACCTTGGCAGAGTGACTACATCTCTCTGCCCTCAGTGTCCTACTTCCAGGGTTGTCTGTCTGAGCTGCCAAGGAGGGCAGTGTAGGGAGGAAGGCTCATTAGAGTCTCCCTAAATGGCAGGTACTATGGATGTCTCCATTGTCACCATTGTCACCCTTGGTAGAGTGGATGCTGGGCACAATCCTCTGATGGCATTTCCTCTGGCAATTTGAGGAGCAGGACTTGCCTGGAGAGATGGGGGCAGATCATTTCTAGGCAGCAGATTCTGAGCGCTAATCCTTTTCCAGGGACAAAAGCCCTGAAAGCAAAACTAAAACAGATTTTTGGTTAAGAAAATGGGATAAAAGCTCCCATTGGCTGGAATGAGGGAAGAATTGTGGGCTCTCCTGATCATGTCTACGCCAGCCAGGTCTCCCTGCAGGCATAACCCATCCCTGGCAACCCCACCTGTAATAAAAATAATAAAGCCCACAAGAAGGGAAAGAAAAAGCCATGGAGCACCAGGCAGGGACAGCTGTTGGCTCTCAGCAGCAGCCCAGGCTCTGGGTGGCTACCGCAAAGGAGCTTTTCCTGGGGAAAGCATGAATGGTGACGTGTGAGGCAGAGTTCGCCCTCAGGAGCTGGGGCTCAGGGAGAGGCCATGCACTGAGTTTCTCTAGCCCTCTGTTTTCTGAAGCCCAAGGTCAAGGATCTGGTGGGATATGGACTGGAGCATTCTGCCCTAGGGGAGGCCAAGATTTCCCAGTAAGGCAGGGAGAGGAAGGAAGTGGCTGAGACCTCATGGACAGGGCACCAGAAGGCTTCCATGGTCCTCTGGGCTCAGGTCTTATCCTTCAGGGAAGGGTTTCTCCTCTGTTCCATCCCTCTTCTTGCCCCTCTTTGACACTGTCCTATAGACCCACAGTCTCCCTTGGCAGAGCCTGGTGTTGGTGGCACCGGAATTAGAAGTTAGGAAGGCCCTCCAAACTCATCAGGGAGGGAGGCTGCAGAGAATGGAGGGGATGCCTTAGGCAAGACTGCTTGGCCTCTCTGCTTCAGTTTCTCCAACTCTCCTTCCAAGGAGGGACCTCACCAGCCCTGGTGGGTTCAGCCAGATTCCTGGTAACCCTGGTAACCTGGTAACTCACTCCCTGAGTCCTAGCAGACCGCCAGGGAAAATCTGATATTGCTTTTAATTTCTTCATTTTTTTGGTTAAGACCATTTTTCTATTTTCTTCCAAGAAGTGAAGAAAAGTCCTGGGAGTGGGGTGGGGACAGTGTTCCTTTCTGGGCCATTCATATCTCCACTGCCCTCAGCAACCACAGCCTCAGACAGCTTCCTCCCATCCACTGACCTGCCACTGCTGCCCCCCAAAACGGGGGGGGGGCATGGACTGATCTGCAGTGCCTTCTCCTTCAGCCCCCACCAAGCATCATGCCCATTGTGTGATTGGGGAGACTGAGGCCCTGGGGGAGAGGAATGTGGAGCCCAGGGTCACTCAGTGAGAGAGTGTAAGAGCAGCTGGGCAGGGGTGAGGCTACTGCTCCCCAGGATCTATAGAACTTTTCTCAAGCCAGGAACCATGTTAACTCTGGCATGCTCCATCTCATTGAATCCTCAGGTCTACCCTGTGATTACCGCATTGTCATAATCCCCACATTATAGGAGGAGAAACTGAGGTCCTCAGAGGGGAGGTTGCACAGCTAGTAAGTGGCAGAACCTGGGTGATCCCCAAGGCCATCCCTGTGTCTAAACACTCAGGACTGTTCTTTTATAGGTGAGATTATGTCAGCAGAAGCTCTCTACAAGGAGAGGTCATGGAATGGCAAAACCCCCTCTCTCCGGGCTCTGAGATTCCCTGCCCAGTTTCATTGGCTTTACACAAGGATCACCAGCTGTGTGTTCTGGTGTGGGACTCTTCCCGGGTGGGCCCTGGGAGCACGGGGACAGGAGTGACCTCCTCAGAGGCTGTGACTAGATCAACTTTGCCATGATCAGGTCACCGTGGTGCCTCCTGCCTGTTGGAGTGGGGAATAAAGGGTTAACTGCGGCTCCTGGCGTTGATCCGGGTGGGGTTCAGAAAGTGTCCTGGGCTGGGCCACCATGCAGCCGGCTGAAGTTCCTGTCCCCTGCTTGGCCCATGTGACTTAGGGCAAGCCCTCAGCCTTCTCAGGCCTTCCTGCTAGAGCCCAAGCTCCAACCTCGGCTCCAGTGGGAGAACCCCACCCCCTCTCCCAGAGGGAGGGTCCCTAAGGAGGCTCAGAGCTGGGAAGCGGCCCCCTACCGGGGCAGAGAGCGGCCCAGCGGCAGCCAGCTGTTGGGGGACAGATGTTGGGGGAGCGGAGAGAGGAGTTCTGGGGAGGGGCCTCGGGCTGGGACCTCCGAGGCGCAGGGCATATTAACCTCATAATTGCTGGTTCTGCTTTTTCTGGCTTCTTCTGCTAAGAGTTTGCCTAGGAAGGAAGGAACAGAGGGAATAAAAAAGGCTCCTCCTCCACTCCACCTTGTTGTCCTCTTAGAATCTCTCTAAAGCCATCCAGTGGGTGTTCTGAACACAAAATACCTGAATTCTGGTTTGAGTTTCCGCACCGGACTCTCCAGCTTCCTAACTAACATTGGCCTTCCCCTTCGGAGCTTCAGTTTAGCTTCGGGAATCTTAATAAGGCGGAAAGGAGTCGTAGTGAAACTCCGAAAGGCTCTTTCTTTGAGGCTCATTCATCCAACAAATAATGGCTGAGCACCAACTCAGTATCCAGAGGAAGTGGGCCGGGAGAGTGAGCTTGATCTGGTCAAGGGCGCACAGCTCCGCACAACCAAGAGTACCTAGATGTCTCTGTTCCCTACTCAGGGGAGAGAGCGTAAGGAGAAGTACTATGGCACCCCACTCCTTTCAGCAGCTGCCAGTATGCGCAGCGTCTGCCGGACTCCTCTCCACGCCAAAAGCGAGTCTGTCCTTTGCGCCTTTACCCCGAGGCGCGCGCCGGGATCCAGGGAGGGGCGCGCACAAGGCTGGGGGCGGAGGGGCGGTAGCCGCGCCCCCTAATCCCTTTGGCGCTCCCTTCGCAGCTCCCGAACACCCCATTCTTGAAGTTTCGTTGTCTCGCCGCCGATTTCGCTGCTTCCGGAATCCGGCGGCTCGGGCCTCGCAGCCCGCCTGGGAAGGAGTCTATCGGTTTGTCAGAGAGCCTCGATCCGTAAGCCTCCTCGTGCCCCCTTGTTTGTGCCACTGACCCCTGCCCTGGGTGGAGGATACGTTTCAGGAGCGGCCCTCAAACTCATCCAAAACTGTGTAATGACCCCCTCACTCCCATCCAAGGACCCATCGTGAAGGTGATTTCGTTGACTGGGACGAACCACGGCGAGCGCGGGGAGATTCTAGGGCTGGGGACAGCTCTTATCATTTGGGGTGACGTGTGGAGGGTGGGAAAGTTGGTGAGAGCTCACTCGCGGGGTCCGCTGGGGAGCAAGGAATGTAAGAAGTACAGTGTAGGCGCAGAAGGCGCCTGCGGATCGGCCGTGTGGAGCAGAAAGATCAGGGGTGCGCGGGGTGTCTTGGACTCATCTCTGGCAAAGGACAAGGAATCTTGCACAGCCGCGCGCGAGGATCCAGGATCGTGTGCTCTGGCGCAGCTCATGGGTCGTGGCCCACGGAGACCACAGGTTGGAGACTCAGTCGCTCTCCTGTGTCCTCTGAAAGGCCGAGACCTTCCCCTCCCCGGCTCTCCCCTCTCCCGGGGAAGGCACTCCCCGCCTCCCCGAATCCGCTGGGCCTTTCTGGGACCCGTGGCTGGGAGTCAGGACGCGCGACGGGGTCAAACCAGGCCCGTTTCCAGTTAATACACCTGGGATCCATCCCTAATTATTTCTCGCCCAACTGCTTCCGCAGGTTCGAGGTTCCTTTTTGCACTTCAGAGCGGACCTCAACCCCGAGCCCCACGCTCTTTGTGGTCTTGGGGAAGTCCCTTGTCCGCTGTGAACCTCCGATTCCACGTGTGCAAAATGGGTGCCAGAGTCTCCACCTCACGCGGCTTGCGTTGCGCCGAGACCCTGGATCGCTCTACCTGCTCTACCGCTCTCTGGCCGCTCTCTCCCAAGGCCAAAACGTGCTCCTAACCCGCGTACTGGCAGTCGGGCCGCGGAACTCCGGGTCCGCCCCTCGGTGAGAGTAGGCAGGGGTGGGCGAAGCGGTTTCCTCTCCCCTTTACTGAGGGATTGGGAAAGAAACCGCGGGATGTGCTAGGCGGTCCCCTGGGGAAGCCGAGTTTCCGAGGTCCGGAACCGCCTCAGTTTAGGGGGCGGTTCACCCAGCAGAGGCGCGCAGCACAGCCCGAATGAGTAAGCCGCGCCGCCAGCCACAGGGTCCGCTTACGCTCCCGGTCAGAGACAGTGGGGTTGGAGTTCCGTCCGGAGTCGAGGCGGGCCGAGGCCTCCGCGCTCCCGCACTCAGTTTAACCCAAGACCGTTTATTCAATTGACAGTTGCTTTCCTTTGCCAAGGCAGGCGAGGCTGTAACCAGAGCGCACTTGCTCGGCTGGTTTCTGAGCACAGGCACAGGCATTTCTGAGAGCGCTCCTCTGGGTGGAAGTGTGCCGGCCCTGGGGACACAGAGGCAGATCTTCTTGGTCCTCTCCCAGGAATACAGGAGGTGGGAGGGAAAGCCAAGAACCCGACATTTACAAACCCGCCTGACCAACGCTGCTAGCCTGGTGCTGGAACTGGGGGACTCTTCAGGGAGGGGTTGTACAAAGAGCACTGTCTGGGCAAAGGCCTGGGCTGGGAAAGGCGCTTCCCAGGAGGCCATAGAGACCTGGCACTGACCTTCCATCAGGGCTGCCTGGGACTCTTGCTTGGGTGTGGGGTGGGGAAAGTGAGAGAGGAGATGAGTCTAAGAGGCTGTGGTCTGCTGGGCTTTGTGAACGCCAAGGATCTTGGACCAGATCCCGAGGGTAGAGTGGAGTCACCAAAGGATTTTAAGCAGGGCAGAACAGGATTCACTTCGCATGCTGGAAACGTCGCTGTGGTCACTGTGTGGAGAAATGGTTGTTGGCCCCTGGTAGAGCTGGCAACAGGCAGAGCAGGGCAGATTCTGGCCTAGGAGGGCAGCTGTGGCATAGGAAAAAGAACCAGCAAAGCCAGGTGATCCGTTAGATGTGGGGTTGAGGAGAGGGAGGGGTGCATGGTTTAGGTTTCTGAGCTTGAGGGGCTGGATGAATGGTGGCTTCATTCCCTGAAATAGAGTGCACAGCAGAGGAAACTTGAGGGTTGGGACAGGTCATGGGATGAGTCATCTCCTTAATGAACAAACCTTCCCTGGGGCTCTGGGGTCAGGACTTGCGCTGACTTCTGGGACAGGGTAAACCACACTCTGCTGCTTCCTGGAGGGGCTCCCAGGCTGCTAGTGGAGGCAGGCATACCCAAACAGCCGCACTACAAGGCAGGGGGTGGGAGGGGTGAGGGGAGAATGGGGAAAAGGCCCAACAAGAAAAGGCTTAAGCGGGAGGGGACATTTTATCTAAGCCGTTTGTTTATTTGTTTGTTTGGTTTGTTTGTTTGTTTGGGGAAGGGCTGGTACTTTATAGCCTGCGGAGTATTAAGCAGTAGCCTCTGCAGTGTCACCTAGCTCAGCTCAGGGCAGGAAAAGTGAGAACTCAGAGGGTTAAACACTTCGGCTCAAGGGCACAAAGCCAGCAAGTGTATATCTGTCTATGCTTCCAAGAAACTGAGTATCTCTACCACTGGGGTACAGTTTATTCATCTTGGGTTTCTACCCTTGCGAGCTGTGTGACGTGCAAGTTACTCTAATTCTCTGATCCCCATTTTCTCATCTGCAAAATGAAGATTAACTGGGATAATCAACATAAAACACTTAGAATCTTGCTGGGCACGTGGTAAGTGCTCAAAACCTTGCATGTTACTATGTTACTATATTTTCCCTAACACGATATAGTTTAATGAACAGATTAGTTACATACAAATGTAAGGGATCATTGTAGAAAACTTGGAAAGCTCAGAAAAGCACCAAGAAGAAAGTAAAAACCACCCACCAGCTCACCTTCACCGTGAAGGTGCACTGGTGTCTGCAGGGGTGTGAAGTACAGGGCAGGTCCAGGCAAAGGGAAATTTGGGTGAGCAAAGGCCAGGAGGCAGGGTGCTGGCGGGCCAGTGGGATTTGGAGGGGGAAGGGGGAGCCTGTCTGAGCCTCGCCACCCCCCCCTTCCTGTCCCGGTGTCCCACAGCCGATTTGGGACCAAGTGTGCACGGTGCGGTCGACAGATCTATGCCAGCGACTGGGTGCGGCGGGCACGCGGCAATGCCTACCATCTGGCCTGCTTTGCTTGCTTTTCCTGCAAGCGCCAGCTGTCCACGGGCGAGGAGTTTGGCCTGGTCGAGGAGAAGGTGCTATGCCGCATCCACTACGACACCATGATCGAGAACCTCAAGAGGGCCGCCGAGAACGGTACCCAACCCGCCCCACCCAGCACCCTGCCACACCTCTGTGCCCAGCCCTCTCCCACCCCACCCCAGCACCACAGAACTGACCACACTCCTCTAGGAGCAGGCGCCCCGTTCACCACCTGGAGGCTGCCCATGGAGCATGCGCTTTTGGCTCCATCGTTTGCTTGGGCGTAGGAAGTCACAGTCCTCCTCTGCAACTGTTTTCTCATCTGTAAAATGGAGCTAATGATAAGAGAGACCCCTTATCAAAGATGGCTAGGAGACACTCAATGGAGCCCTAGAGATGATTCTCATAATGGGGCAGCCTACTCCACCTTTGGCCAGCTCTGGTTGGCCTGAGGACTTGTCCCTTCCTGCTGCCTGGACCTGGCCATGGGCCAGTCCTGGAGAGATGATTCCACTCTGTTCTCCCAACTGCTGTGCCAGCAGCTCCAAGCCAGAGGTTTGGGGGTGGGGGTTTCATCCTGGACTGTAAAGAAAAAGACTTTGAGTCTGGAGATGTGAGCTCTGTTTTGCTTCTGGGAAATGTGTGAAGCTTTCTTCTCTGGGTGTCATTCTCCCCATCTGTGCAAGATAGTCTGTCAATGAGAAAGATCCCTAAATCTCTTCTGGCTCCAATACTGTGTCTCCCCAAGACACATAGGCCAGCAGACAGGGTCCACATCTTCCAGGGACTGTGAGGGCTGAGTCACAGGGGGTTTGGTGTTTAGAAAGGGGTGGGAATAGAGGTTGGGCTGAGGGCAGAGTCAGGGACCCTTTCCATCATTTTCCTGTCTCGGTCTTTGGAAGCTGCTAATTCTCTGTAATATGAATTATTTTGTATAATCCTTACAAAAACCCTAAGAAGTAGCTGATGTGTCCCCATTTTACAGATGAGGAAACAGGCAGAGGTTATCTGCAGTATGGATTTGCCAAAGGTTACATACTAGCAGGCTGGCTTCACTCCAAAGCCCAGGCTTTTAACCACCATAGCACATCACCCCATTCCCAAGCTCCAGGGACCCTTAATTAGACCTCATTAAACAAGGGAGGCTGCTGGGATGTGGCTGTCATTGCATGCTGGGATGTGGCTATAAGTGTCATTTTCCTATTGCGAAAATGGCACACCAATTCTTGTCCTGCCTGTTCTCCTAGGGGACATTAATACCACAGGTGTCTGTCCCATCCTCAGGAGCTCTCGGGAGGTGTATGGACCACCCTGCCTCATTTTCTAGCCTGGGAACTTGTCAGGAATTTCTAGGGTGTTCCAGACCATGGCCACACCAAGGCCATCACTTTCTCCTGCCAGGATAAGGACTAAAAGTGGCCTATGTGGGAAGCAAGTGAGGCTGGGGTTGTATGAAGTTACCTGCCATAGTGGCCAAGGCAGCAGTGGCACTGGGATGGAATCCCAGGAGTCAGGGCTCCCCTTATACCATGGTCCATCAGTGACCTCCTTCCTATCTGGACCAATCAGGATTACCCCCAGCCACAACCATCCTAGTTACAACTCTTGCTCTCACCTCTACGCCACTCCAGACACTTACCATGCAGGGCAGCTTGAAGGCTTGGGGCCTTAGATCTCCTTTACTGAGCAGTCCTTAGTTTCGATACTGTTTTACTCTTTATTTATCTATTATATTTTAAATTTTAAGTAGGCTCCATGCCAACAGTGGGGTTTGAACTCAAGACCCCAGAGATTAAGAGTCACATGCTCTACCAACTGAGCCAGCCAGGCACCCCTGCTGTTTTTACTTTTAAGGTTAAACATACATCCTTCCACCAGAGAACACTTAGAAAAGATGATTAAGCAAAAAAGAAGAAGATGAAGATCACTCTAAACGTTACCACCTCTCATATTTTAGTATCTATCTTCCCAGATTTTTTTTCTCTGTATATATGTGTGGCACGTTGGTTTGGTTTCCCCCCCAACATAGTGTTTTCATAATTTAAAAAAAAATTACAACTAATTGTGAACAGTGGTGGAATTACTGGTGATTTTTATTTTCTTCTTTGTGCTTATCTGAATTTTCTGAGTTTTTGATAAGAAGTCTGTATTAACTAGAAAAATGAGGTATTAAAAATAAAATGGGAATGTATTTAGTGTGATTGTGAAAGTCATAGAACTGGAAAGAGAATGGCTAACGTATGCTCCAGTTAATCAAATTAAACGTTAGAGAAATAAAGTGACATATGATTACTGTAAAAACCTCAGAAGTTACAGGAATATTGAAAGTAGTGTCTCCATAGATGCATAAATGCGAGCACCTTGGTGTGTATCCTTTCAACCTTTTTGCTTCCAAAATTAGAATCACAGTTCTGTAACCTGCTCGCATCTTACCTCCACCAGCCTTTGGTTTCCCCAATTCAGCTGAGAGGGAGTCCAGTCTGGGCCACTAGGGTCTGTCAGCTGTAAGCTACTAGCTGAGAAAGGTCCTGGGTCAGGACTTTCTTCTCTTTGAGCCTCAGTTTCTTTCCTCTGCTGTAAAATGGGGCCGTGAGCCAGACCCAAAGGACACACCGAAAGAGCAGTGTCTGGTACTTAGAGAACGCTCAGAAATGACAGCCCCTTTTCTAAAGACAGAGCTCAGGGACTAGGACTCTGGGAACCCCGCTCCCAGCCAACTCCACTCCTGACCCTTCCAGGGACCAGCTGCCCCCACCCCCGTCCTTTCCAGGATGCCACTAGAAGAGATGGGGACGCGTGGTCAGCCACTTCTGTCACCCCCAGGGAACGGCCTCACGCTGGAGGGGGCAGTGCCCTCGGAACAGGACAGTCAGCCCAAACCGGCCAAGCGCGCGCGGACATCCTTCACCGCCGAGCAGTTGCAGGTACCCGGGCGGGCCTTGAGGGGCCGGAGGTGGGGGCGGGCCCTAGAGGTAGGCGGGGCCGAGAAGGCCTCTGGCTCCGCCCCTTCTGCCCGGACCCGCAGGTGGTGGGGAGGGGCCGTAGCTGTCTGGGGCGTGGCCTCCGGGCCGGATCCTCTCTGATTGGGCCGGGGTCTGGGAGACTTCCGCGCGTCCCTGCCTCATTGCCCCTTTTGCTCTCCGCAGGTTATGCAGGCGCAGTTCGCGCAGGACAACAACCCCGACGCCCAGACGCTGCAGAAGCTGGCGGACATGACGGGCCTCAGCCGGAGGGTCATCCAGGTGGGGCCGAGGGAGGGCGGGGCCTTGAGGGCGGGGGCGAGGCCTAGGGGCCGGGGGCGGGCCCTCCAGCGTGTGCCGGGCTAGCCAGCCACAGGCCCGGGCGCACGTGGCCGCCCTTACGCAGGAGGCGACGAAGCAGTCCCGCGTGGGGCCTCCCAGCGGCGCGTCCGACCCTTTTCCGCAAGTCTGAGGCTGCTGAGGCTGTCGTTCCAGGTGTGGTTTCAAAACTGCCGGGCGCGTCATAAAAAGCACACACCACAGCATCCCGTGCCGCCCTCCGGGGCGCCGCCGTCCCGCCTCCCTTCCGCCCTGTCCGAGGACATCCACTACTCCCCGTTCAGCAGCCCGGAGCGGGCGCGCATGGTCACCCTGCACGGCTACATTGAGAGTAAGTGACCGCATCTCCTAGGTTGCTGGGTCTGCGGCGGGGGGCACGCGCAGCAGCGCGCGGGAGGCGGAGGCGTGGGGAGGACTTTCGGAGCCCGGTGGGTGAAGACGTCGGGTCTGCAGTCCCTCGGACCTAGAGGTTGGAGAGAGGGGCTAAGGTCCCGGTCTTTGCCTTAGGGAGACGGGACCCTTTGTAGAGAAAAGCCATTTGGCCACTCAAAAAATACATTCCAAGTACCCACTGTGTGTGCCAGCGCCTAGGGACTAGGGAGAGGACAGGATCGGGAAAGCCTTTGCGTTTTGGTGGAACCTGCGTTTTGGTGGGAAAGACTACGTGGCACGATAACCAGACAGATGAGAGCATGGTTTTAATCCTGATGATTGCTGTAGGAAAGGAGCTGGACGCAAGCTTGTGGAGATGCTGCCTCTCAGCAAGCCGAGACTGGAAGGATGGATAGGAATTAGTGAGACACAAGGAGAGGGGAAGTAGGAGTGCCCAGCAACAGAGGAGCTGAATGCAGGCGGGCCATAGCCCAGAAAGCACTGTGGCATGGGTGCTTTTGGGGTTGCAGAAGGCGGCCAGTGTGGCAGGAGTATCCAGAGCTAGGAGGCTAAGGGCAAATGACCTACCCTCCTTGAATCTCAGTATCCTCATCTGCAGTCTGGGACATTAATAATGCCTACTTCACAGGGTTGTGAGAGTCCACTCATGTGTTCAGTAACTACTCTCTGAGTGCCTTTTGTGCTAAGCACTGGAATACGACGGAGAACACAACAGAGCCAAATCTGTGTGCTCTTGGGGCTCACATTCCAGAGTGGGACGTGGACAGAGTGGAGAGACAATCAGCGAATAAAGGAGGGAAGGGATGGCATGTCAGTGGGGACTGGAGATGCCATGGGGATGATGGAATGGGTCGTGGTGGAGTGACCTTTGAGCAGGAACCTGGAGGAGAGAGGGAGGCAGCCTTGTGAATTTCTGGGGGAATGGATGTTCTGTACGTCTTCTAACAAGCAGGTGCTTATTACGGATCTTCATTCCCTTTTAACTTGTTTGTTTCCTCAAAGCTGGGTGTGACCAGAAAAATAGAAGTGGCCACAACATACCCACAAACATAAATCCTCCTTTCTCTGGCTCCAAGTAAAAGGGAAAGAGAACAGGGAGGGTCAAAGAGAGAGCCCTGCTGTTCACTGAGCCCCTGCCATGGGCCAGACACTATACTAAGCATATGTGTAAGCATTAGCTACCACTGTGTCATTGTACAGATGAGGAAACCCAGGGTCCTCAGTAATGGGAGCCAGTATTCCTTAATGGTTGATTGTGGACTTTGGGGTGAGACTGTCGGGCTTCTGATCCCAGCCGTGCCACTCACTAGCTGTGGGACATCAGGCAAGCTTCTTAGCTTCCCTGAAAACCAATTTCCTCATCTGTAAAAATGAAGATGATAAGAAGACTTCTCTCAGAGCATCAGATAAGATTGCTGACGTCAAGTCTTTCAGCATTCAGACCATGGGGGGACGTCCTAGCTGCTTTCCTAGTGGTGGTGGTGGCGGTCCTGGCTGGCACAGCTGGAGGTGCGGAATCCTGCCTATGGCACCAGGCAGCCGGTTGGAAACCATGTCTCTTTGCACTGTGTCATTTCTGAACCATCTGCTCCGGAAGAGGGACTTTTCTTCCTTTCTATTCTAAACAATGATTTGCGTTCAGGTTGCACAGAGTCCACAGAACTATCTAGACCATCTGTTAAAGGCACCAAGGACCATGGACTCTCTAGGTACCTGGAGTCTGGGCTGCCAGCTAGCACTTGCTGTGAAGTTGGTAATGGGTCTTGGTGACCTCCTTGGGAGTGGGGCCATGGCATCCAGAGTCAGGCCCCGGGACTCCCCTCACAGACTGTCAGTGAAGCCAAGAAATGTCTTGGATGCTCAGAGAAGGGGCTGAGGGTGCCCTCTCCTTTTTACCTCGAGGTGAAACCCAGCATAGGGCTGGAAGTGTCAAGGGTGTTTGGACCCACTGCCTCTTGCTGCAGGACTGGAGGACACCTCAGCAGTTTGCTTGGAAGTTAATGAAAGTCACAGGATTCTGAGTTCCCTGGGGACTCCGAGCTTGGAAGCTGATAAAAAGCTTTGGAACCAGACCCCCAGAAAGATGCACGTACACACATAGTTTTCAGTGTAATCCTAGGCTGTTCATGGACTCCTAGAATGCCCCAGGATAAGAATCCCCAATCTTGGGGTGCCTGGGTGGCTCAGAGGGTTAAAGCCTCTGCCTTCAGCTCGGGTCGTGATCCCAGGGTCCTGGGATGGGCCCCACGTTGGGCTCTCTGCTCTGCCAGGAGCCCGCTTCCCTCTCTCTCTCTGCCTGCCTCTCTGCCTACTTGTGATCTCTGTCTGCCAAATAAATAAATAAAATCTTAAAGAAAAAAAAAAGAATCCCCAATCTTATACAGTTGCTTTATTCTGCCGATGAGGGAACTGTAGCTCAGGGAGGCATAGTGACTTGTCCTAAGTTACATATTAATTATAAGTCTCTGTACTGTACAGGGCTCTGCCCTGGGACCACGTGACCAGAGAGAAAGAAGAGTAGGGACGAGAGAAGCCACGGACTTCTCCCCTGTGGTGATAAAGCCCTGAAACCTGAGAGATTTGGGTCAGATACAAGGATGGACTTTCTCCCACCATTTTAGATGTTGGGATAAGGTACAGAGATTCACACAACTGATATTCAGAGAGTACCTGCTGGGTGTCAGGCCTCATTCCAGGTACTGGAAATCCATCTAGATCTAGAGTCTGGAAAGCAGACAAAAATTCTGGCCCTCATTACAGCTTGTATTCTAGTTGGCAAAGACAGACGATGACAAGTCCATGGTAAAAATGTACCGCAAGTCAGATGATGGTAAGTGCGAAGGAGGAAAAGTAAAGCTGGGAAGGAGGCCAGGGAGGGTAGGGGTGAGGGTTGTTGGCGTTGGGCTGAGGTTATAAATAGGGTGGCCAGGGACAGCATCATTAAGGTGACATACAAGTGGAGGGTCCTCTAGGAGGTATAGGGTAAAGCCCGAGTGATACCTGGGAGATAAGAAGGGAGAGGGCATTAAGAGGGGAGACTGGTAATGGGGTAGAGCTTGGTATGTCGGTGTTGAATTACATATTAGTTTAGGAGTGTTTGTCAGTGAGCTGGACAGTTATCACATAGCACTTGATAGACTGTCAAGCTTTTTACACCAAGCGTTACAACCAACTCTGTTGAAGTTTTGCCCAAGGCCACGCACAGCCGGTACATGGTCAAAGTGAAACCGGTCCCAGGGCTCCAGCCTGCTGAGCCTGGGGTGTGTGGGCTCGTGCACGGAGGCTGCGGGATGGACTCCAAGGCGTCCTCTCGTCCACAGGTCAGGTACAGTGCGGGCAGGTGCACTGCCGGCTGCCTTACACCGCACCCCCCGTCCACCTCAAAGCCGACATGGATGGGCCGCTCTCCAACCGGGGTGAGAAGGTAAATGGAGCCAGGCTGGGTGTGGTGGGGGAGAGTTGTCCGGCCAGGGATGGGTTCCTGGCAGGCACCATGCCGCTCTGTGGCAGACCCCCTCTGCCCAGAATCCTCCAGCCCCCACCTGGCCCCCAAAGCAGGCACTTGAGCTGCATGTTCCATGGGCCCAGCCCCTCCATAGGCCTCCTTCTAGGCCTCCCACCAATACTTGGCCTCTTTTTTTTTTTTTCCAGATTTGTAAACTTAGTTACTTTGCTCACATTTTGTGGTTCCAGGAAAGGCTTCTATGACACACCACCCTGCATCCCACCCTGTCACCTATTCTTTCTCCTTCCTCACTTTTATCCCTGTCTGTTGAATGAGCGCCCCTATCAGGGGGGACCCCTGGGATAACAGGGCAGCAGGGGACTTTGGTCAGCTGGCAGGGCCTCCTTTGTGGAAGCGGGATCTCTGGTTATCTCAAGCATCAGGTCTGAACATCCAGAAGGCTGCTTAGACATCCCCCAGGCCAGTGGCCTGAAAGCTTTGTTTCTAAGCACTGGAACCCTTTAAAATTTTTTTTCCTAGAACCCACAAAGCAGATAAAGGTGGGTAGAGCTGCTCTAGATGAAACCACAGAGTGTGTAGGACACCCCACCTCCCTCTTTGTGCTGAGATGCCTCTCAGTGAGCCTAGCAGGCTTCTGTCCTAGGAGAGCCCCTCGTTTTAGGAGTGGGGAAATTGAGGACCCCTCATCCACTCCGCTGACATTTGCTATGTACTGACTGTGCTCGGCAGCCCGAGTCAGTGGCCAGGAACAGGGTTCCCACTCTGGGGGGGCCACAGGCTGGAGGAGGAGACACAGCAGAAGCACTACAGTGTGAGGAAACTGATGGGGGAGCCCAGGGAGCTGGAGAGTCGGGGCACAGCTCAGGAGAAGCATAAGGAGGAGTCTCTGAAGGAGGACAGTGTCTGTGCACAGGCCTGAAGGTTGAGCCAGAGTTCATCAGGGAGAGCATGAGCCACCCTGGCTCTTGGGGAGCCCTGAGCAGTTCAACGTCACTGGGGCACAGGCTTGAGAGGAGCAGTGGAAGGAGGGGGGACTCAGGGCTGCAAGGTAGAGGAGTCTGCACTTTGTCCTGGGGCAGCGGGGAGGCCCTGGAGGCTTCTTTTTACATTTTATTTTACTTATTTTATTTATTTGCTTTTAAGGATTTTATTTTTTAAGTCATCTCTATACCCAGCACAGGGCTCGAACTCACAACCCCCAAGATCAAGGGTCTCACGCTTTACCCACTGAGCCAGCCTGGGACCCCTGTTTTATTTTATTTTGTGTTATTTTATTTTATTTTATTTTTCTAGTTTTATTGAATGGAGGCCTCTTCTGGAAACATTGCTGTGGCAGGCCTCAGGGAGGCAGGGAGCCCCAGGAGTCGGCAGGTGTGGTGGGCCAGGAAGACTGGGCCAGTTCCTTGCAGCTGGAAGGGCCTCCAGGGACTTTCCAGGCCAGCAGAGCCCAGTCTTGGTGTGCCTCAGAATCACCTAGGAAGCTTGTACAGAAGCAGATTCCCCAGCCTCCCCACTGGAGAGTCTGCTGGGGAGGCCTGGGGTGGGGAGCCACTCCCGCAGGACACCTCTGCTAATCCTGAATGAGCCCCTGCTGGGTGCCCGGCTGTGTGCTGGGTGCCACCGGCCGGGATATGGTGCGGACAACCTGGTGGCGCAGGTGGATTGAGAAGTAAACAGCAGCGTGCAGTACAGATCTGGTGGGGGCGGGGGTGTTTGTGGATGTGGGGATGGCGGTCCTCAAGGTAAAGATAAGGAGACTGAGGCTCAGAGCAGCAGCTCACCAGTGCCACACCGTGAATACGGGTAGAGCTGGCCTCCATTCCAGGACTGCCCACCTTGGAGCTGCCACTCTTCTCTGAGGGGGCACTTGTCCTGTCACACCTGGCACAGGGCCAGCAGAGGCACGCTGGCACTGTCCCTGTCCTCAAGGAGCATGTGGCTCAGAGCAGGAGGTGAGCAGGGTGACAGAGCAGTTGAAGTGAGGGATGAACATGGCCTTGGAAGACCCAGAAGAAGGGGCCATGAGCTCTCAGGGAGAAGCAGGGAATGGCAAGAAGGGTGTTCCATGTCAAGAGAAGAGCATGTGCAAAGGTCCAGAGGCAGAGAGGAGCCTGGGTCTGAGGGACCACGGGGTGATTAACATGACCGAGGCCCAATGAGGTGGCAGGGGTCACACCACAAAGAGCCTGGACCATGGAGCGAGGGGCTTAGGCTCTATCTGCAGCACAGGGGGGAGCCTCAGAAATGTTTCAGGCTGGGCTCAGCACTTGGAGACGAGCCTTGTCTCCTGGTTACTCAGCTAAGCTTGTGGTTATGTCTGGTTCAGTCTGAAGGATGAGCCAGGCTCGGGTCTGAAAGCTTTTGCTGGAGAAGGTTTCTGGCCCCTGGGTTTGGCTGCCTAGCCAGAGTTTTCTCCCCAACTTTACATCCAGCAGCTTTGCAAAAAAAAAAAAAAAAAAAAAAAAAGTCTCTCCCTCCTTCATGACCTCCCACCTTCTCACTGTCAGTTCTTCCTGCCAGCTCCTGGGGACCTTTTCTGTCCACCTCTTGCCAAACCCACGAGACCCAGTGGGTGGTGTGTGATCAGTCCAAGAGTGTATGGACTTTCTCCCAAACCCCTCCAGGCTTGTGTGGCTGAGCCGTGAGGAGACTCAGTACCCCCCGCGGCAGGCTCAGAACCCACTCAGCACCAGCCCTGGTGTGGCCAGGAGGACAGCGCTCTGAGCATTGGCAGGGGGCACCCCCTGACTCTGCCACAACGTCATTTGGCTACACGTGCCTGAGAGTTTCCAGAACTGCCTTTCTCCTTGGTCGTGTCCCCTGATTCCACAGTTCCAGAGCTTGGAAAGCCCTTAGAAATCAGGGCCATCTTATCATAGATCATACCGAGAGACTGAGGCCCGCAGAGGATAGGGCCTTACCTGAGAGGGTGGGGTCTTACCTCCCCTGAGAAAGCTTCTCTCAGTAAGGGACGGAAGCCAGGCCTCCCAGTGGTCAGAGAAGAGCACTGCCCCGGGGTGGGGGAGACAGTAGCGTGTGAGCTCTGGAGTCAGGCTGACTCCGAATCCCAGCTCTGCCTCCTCTTCACGGTGAGGCCCCGGAACACAGTCCACTTCTCTGAGCCTCCATTCCCACGCCCACAGCATGGGGATAATAACAGTTGCTACCACCACTGAAGGCTGTTGCTGAGAGTCAATGCAGCGACGCATGGGAAGCCTTGAGCACAGCCCGCGGGCCGCAGAACAGGCTCCGTAGAGGCGGGTTATCAGGATTCTGCTACAGGCATCGTCACCGCTGCTTCCTGCAGCTCCTCTTCAGAGTAAACACTCTGGGCAAGGGATGTTCCGGATCCGAAAATGGAACAGCCAAATGACCATGCCCGCTGGATGTCCCCGGATCACCCTGACATTGTTACTGTGCCGAGGCACCTCCTGCTGACCAGCCGGCCCATAATCCTTGATCTGCCCTGCGGGGAGCTGGCTGTGCGCAGGGGGTGGGGAGGCAATGAGAAGTCAGGCCGATGCTTGAGGTGGAAGAGGGCGAGGGAAAGGGGCAGGCGGTTCCTGATCACCCACGTGTGTCAGGCACCTGACTGCCTTTCAGCTTCATGAAGATCCAGGGAGATGCTCAGCCCATTGCCTGGGGCGTGATGAGCGTCTGCCACGACTGTCCCCGTGGCTCGCAGAGGCGATGTGTAACAACACAGAGAGCTTGGTCTTGGGCCAGGCCTGGGTCCACCTCTTCCTAGTTGTGGGATCCCGGGCGTACTGATTTTCACCTCTCTGGGCCTCGGCGCCCTCCCTGTGAAATGGGCATAATCGCGGGGCGCCCTCACAGGACTGAGGCTTTCGTCCCATAATGTAAGTGAGGCCCTTCCCACGGTGCTGGGCACCGGACACAGTGCCCTGCAGACACGTCTTGCTGCTCTCTGATCTCACCGAAGCCTCCCCCTTCCGAGAGAGAGCTTTTGTCATCCCTGCTCTCCAGATGAGGAAACAGGCTCAGAGAGGTGCAGTGAGTGGCCCGGGGTCCCACAGCAAATAAGTGTTGGAGCTAGGATTTGAACCCAGATCTGGGCCTTGAGCAACTCGCATTCTCTATGGGTTTGAGGACCTCTGGGCGGCGTCTGGGCGGCGGGGGGCGGGGGGCCGCCCAGTGGGGCAGGCCCCCGACTCAGCCGTCTCCCACGCCCTCCTCTTGCAGGTCATTCTTTTTCAGTACTGACGCCGCGGGCCCTGGTGCCTCTGTCCGCGGGCACCCCACCGCCACCCCACCGCCGCTGAAAGCCGGTGTCCGAGCCACTGCCAGGGATCCACCCGCTCCGTACCCACCCTCCCCCGCCTTCCTGACCGCCACCAGCCGGGCCCTGGGGCCTGGCCTTCCCTCCTCCTGCTGACAACCAGAACCTGCCAAGAGCACTTGCGGGGTCCTCCTCTGGGAAGGCAGAGCTCCCTGAAATCTGGAATCAGGGTGAAAACAACTGGCCTGTTTTTCCATCTAGACAGGAGTCATCTTCAACTTCAGCTGATTTCAATAGCAAAAGGCCAAATCGAATCGTGCAACGCCAACAGCCTTCTAATTTACAGGTTTTCTTTCTTCCCGTATTGGCCTTTCTTTACTACTTCCTTGCAACCATCTCTGAATTCTGAATAGCCGACAGCCCCCAATGTTATCCACTCTGTTGCTTTTGTCTGGAACACTCTACAGTGTTTGTGGGATGTCCCCAAAGGAAAGCTATGTTCTAGTTTTATCATTTCCATCTGTCTGGTTATGTCAAGTTAATTCAGAGAGAGAAGAGACCCTGACCAACACTGAGAGGCCCAACAGGGCAGAGATGGAGGCCTGCCCAGACCAAGAGGCGGGGGATAGGCAGGGGCTGGGGCGGGGGGGTGCGGCTAGGACTCCCACTGGTGGAGGATGGATGTGGCTCGCTGGGCTGGTGGGGGGAGGCATTGGCTATTTTAAGGAGAGGAAAGAGAAGATGTGGGGTGTTTCTGGTGGGGGGAGACTCTGTTCCTACCTAGTTATCCAGCCTATATAGAGGAGATGTGGCGGAGATGGTGTTTGATACGCATGATGGCATTTCTGAACGCTTATGCAGGGTAGCATTGGTGGCCACTTGCTGACTCCTGATAGGGTTGGTTGGGCCACGTCTTCCTTGGAGGGACCATCATGGAGGGGGAACTGGAGAAACAGAGCCCAGGGAAATGGCAGTAGGGATGCTCATTCTGGACCCAGGTCTGAGTACAGAGAGGGTACCTGCTGCCTAGCTGAGTGTGCCAAGCCCAGGATTCCAGAGGGGCACGTGGGGGGCTTCCCCACCAGCCGTGCACGGAGCCAGTCCCACCCCGTCAGGAAAGCGGAGGCCAGACACAGCTGTGCTCACATCTACCCTATTCTGCTGCAACTCTTCCACCCCAAACAAAAGGGCTTGGGCTGCACAAGACCATGATTTATGTTTTCAGGGGACGCCCATTTGTCCCAAGCGTATCCTGTAATTTCAGAATTACTTGGTGTCCTGATGCATTTCCCACTAGAGGCTGCTAGTAAGCATGTTCTAGCCCAAGTGTTCCCTCCTGCTTCGGTTAGCCCGATACATTGCTTCTGGAGGGAGACTCTAGGGTGGGGAGTGCACGTTCACGGCACACAGGCATCTGCTGTCCCCACTTTCACCCGAGGTAGACATCACTGATTGATTGTATCACTCTCGGAGTCTGGATCAGGTTTCGGAATCCAAAGGCTTGAAGTTGGCGCTTAAAATGAAAACTTATATGCCTTTCTTGCTCTGGGATCTGGAGGTGGGCGAGGCATGGGTGTAGCCCAAGAAGGGAACTGGCTTCCTTTCCCTTCCAACGGTAGTTCCGGGGGACTCACGGCCAAGAGAGGGTAGCACCAGAACGTGGTCAGTGCAGCTCGGTTCAGAGCTCATCCAATGAGTGGCGTGTACTGGCCCTGTGCAGGGTGCCAGTGATCATAAGAGGAGCTGGGGCCCAATCCCTGGTGACTGGGGAGCTCTCCTGCTTCCTTTGGTTTTTGCTCCTGATGATTGAAGCCCCAAGCACAGCCATGTGGTACACATGTGGCCACGGCCAAGTGGGCACCCAAACCCTGCCTGGGGTCACTCAGTACCCACTCTGCCCCCCAGGGTCTGTTCCTTGCGTGGATCACGTGGTTGTAGCACGTTGCCATTCAGACATGTCTCCACTAGCCTGTTAGAGCAGCCTGGGAACGCACAGGCCACCAAGACTATTTATTTAAATACAAAACAGAGGGAGAAAACACACACGGAAAAAAAATTGTAAGCACTTTTTTTTGTAAAACCAATGTCTGTTTTGTTACATACCTTTCATGTTGTGCTTTGTAAATGTCCTATTTGTGTAATAAATAAAGTTAATGCAAGTAGAAGTGCGGGCACTTAAATCCAGAACACGATGGGATTCCGTTTCTTTCCTGCTCTCCGGTTAAGGACTCCGGCCCCCAGCCCCTGAGGGTTCTGGGCTGCTGGACAGTTGCAGTCCCCCTTCCTGGGCAATTGGTACTATTTCCCAGTTAGTCAGCTGTGCGCTGCCAAGGCACGATGGTGAGTTTCTTCTCTCGTCTAAGCTTGGTAGGCAGTAGTGCTGGCTGCTGTGTCCTGTGTCCCCACTCCTGAACACATGCTTTCTGCGGGGCCCCAAGCTGGCTCTGCAGACTTGGAGAAGGGCCCAGCCCACCAGCCCTAGAGGAGCTCTCAGTCTGGCCAATGCTATAACAGATGGATCCCTCCGACATGCTGTGGGGGCTGGGGTGCGGGACAGAATAGGTGCAAAAGAGAAGATATTGGAGGGCCTGGAAGGGGAAGTGCAGGGGAGCCTATTTGGAAGATGTGGGTCTGGGGAAGAATTTGGTCTGGGGAAGTAAGGGGGAATATGGGATGGGAGGCAGGGAGACAAGGAGGCAAGTCTCTAGCTTTGACACATACTGGGTCTCCTACTGGATCTTACTGGGTTCCAGAGCCACCACACCATCTGGGGAGTGAGAGAGAATGTCTGTTCGCTCCTTGGCCACTTTTCTTTTAGCAGCAGAACTGTTGGTTCAAGCCAAAGTTCTCAATGAGGGGGGGCAGTGGAGTGGTCCTGCCTCGCCCTTCACAGAGTTGCTCAGAAACCTCATCTCCGGGTGTACATCGTCCTCACCCCTGCAGGGCCCTTGTCTTTATTTTATTAGTTGTTTCATCCACCATCCCTGGCCCCATCTCTGCCCCTCCCCCCTCCCTTCTTCCAATCCACTTATCAAATGTTGATTTAGATATATGTGTATCTTTCAGAAATAGTTTGTGTGTGTGCTTCTTGACATGAATGTGCCTTCTGTTTTCCAAGCACAGTATGGAGCTTAACCCTGTCATTCTATAGAGGTGACCTGTTGCCCCAGAAGGGAGGAGTAACCCCCAGGATCCCTCCATGGAGCAGCTGAGTGTGCCCAGGGCACCCTCTACTCCTAACTCTGCCTAGCATGCTAATTCCAGTTCACTGGTTTGAGGGCCAATTTCCTATACCTGCAGACCTTGTCAGAGCCTTTGAAGGCCCACCTTTTCCTGGCAGCTCTTAGTGAGCCAGGGACAAAGCATGGGGGTGGGGGTAGCATGGGCTGCTGGATCCAGCGGCCTCTATGGAGGGATGGTTATACAGAGATCCAGGATGTCTGTGGCCCAAGTGTGGCCATAGAACATGTCACTCCTTCCTCTTCGGGTTTTCAGCTGACACATGATCTTGGGGGTGATGTGGAGAGATATGGGAAATAAGAATGCTTCAGGGAGTGGCACTTGGGAATGCACATTGCTAGACCCCATTCCCAGAGATTCTGATTAGCATGTCTAGGAAATATCAAATTCATGGGTGACTTTGAAGCCAGTGAAATGAGGATCCTCTAAGAAATCATCTCAAGAAAGTACACTTGGGGCTAATGAGTGCAGAAAGGCTTTATTCCTGAGCTAAAAGTCAGGGTCTGGAACAGCAGGCTGCCCCCAGGGCCAGCCACCGCCAGCGGTGCAGAGGAAACCTCCACCTGCAGCAGAGCTCACAGCTTGGGTCGGTGACCCACGATCTCATCCCAGCCCTTTCGACATGTCCTGATGATCCACTCGTGCTCGTCATCATCTGTAGGGGAAGAGGAAGAGCTGGTCATGCCTGGGGTGTGCTGGGCCTTCTCTGTTCGAGGAGACCCACAGTCGGCATCTTGGGACTGCATTCCAACACAGGGGTGTGGCTTCGGGGGCCAGCCAGCTCTGTGCTGGGAAGGAACAAATCTTTCACTAAAACCCGAATCCTCCAGTTGCCTACGAATGCCTGGTCTTGGGGAAATTGAACACAAAGGGGTTTACTGATGGTGGATATCGCTGGTGGAGGCAGGCACGAGGTCACGTGGCCACTCTGAGCTGGTCAGTCCCGACGGGCACCCAGAGAGCAACTTGCTTGGGCATCCGCCCCATCTGACGCCCACAAAAGGCACCCCCCTCAACAGCCAGTATGGGCCCTGCCGGTAGTGCCAGGGGCTGGAGCTCAGCTCTTCTTTGTTTCCTTCCTGGGTTTTCCACTGTAGACACCCCCCCCCCTTTTTAAAAGACTTTATTTATTTATTTGATAGAGATCACAAGTAGGCAGAGAGGCAGGCAGAGAGGGAGGAAGGGAAGCAGGCTTCCTGCTGGAGCAGAGAGCCTGATGCGGGGCTCGAACCCAGGACACTGGGATCATGACCTGAGCTGAAGGCAGAGGCTTAACCCACTGAGCCACCCAGGTGCCCCTCACTGTAGACCCTTCTAAGAATCCAAGACTCCCCAGGGGAACCTGACACCTCTGTTGACTCCGAGCCTTTCAGTGGAGAATAGAGAGGAGGAACTGATGTTCCTATGGGCCCTATGCTTGTTGATCTTGCTTAACTTAACCCTCGCGAGCACCTGTGGGCAGCAGTGCTGCCATTCTGCAGAGGAACAAGCTGCTCAGAGAGGTCAAGTGACCCTCCCACAGACACAGATTAGTGCGCCAGAGAACCCAGAATGTGAACCCAGGTTGGTCTGACTGCAAAGCTTGTGCTGTTTTTTAAACCTCAGAGAGAGGGAGTGAAATGCAGTCTTTGGTCCCCCCATACCACAGTCATCTCTCCGGGGACAGACTTATTTTCCCCCATTATCCCCCAAACCCACACACAGCCCCTCCCCGAGCCCTGACAGAGACCCACTTTAATGGTGGGATATATTCCCCTAAACATGCATGCAGATCTGTAAAATGTGTGCCGTTGTTTTGTGTGCGAATGTGGTTTTAATTTGCCACCATAAATGGCATTGTGCTGTGAGTCTCATTGTGTCTTACTTCTTTCACTCAACACTACGTTTTCAAGATCTATTCTTGTTGCTAAACGTACATCTCATTCTTTGCTTCCTATTGCTGCCTAATACTCTGCGGTGGCTTCCTTGTGACGTTTTACTACCCACCCTTCCTGGGGAGGACACTCAAGGGTGCCACCTCCCACACCGGGACAGACGTCGATGGGCCCACTCCTTCCCAGACTCGTGGAGAACGTGGAGGAGGAAGAGGATCTTGGGGTCATGCCTGCACTTCATGAACCAAGACTCCCAGCTAAACCGGAGTTCTTTTCCTAGTGCCATAGCCGTCCCTGCCTCATTCCTGCCTCACCTCCATGTCAGGCCCTAGGGACAGAGAACTAGCTCAAACCCCTGTCCTCAAGCCATTCTCCTCAGGGCTACAACCCTGGAGCAGCTTTTGTTGCCTCTCCTGACCTGCCTCCCCCTAAGGGATGGGAGCATGGGACTACCTGTCCTCCTCGGGAATACGTGGCAGTAGCCAGAGACCAAGGGCACCCCCTGAGAGCTCAAACATGGAGGGCCAGCCCCAATTCTGCCCTCCCAACCAGATTCCCTTGCCCCCTTCCTCTTCTGGGAAAGCACCCGGCCCAGGATCAGAGAGACGGAGGCTTACTGACAGCCTACTCCGTGCTTTGCGAACACCCGTCTTGTAGAGTTTCAGCAATAGCCCAGAAGGTAGTGGAGGTTCCCTCCCTTTGAGAGAGGTGATGAGCCTTGCCTCACCTCCACAGCCAGTGGAATTCAAACCCATTGGACTCCAAAGCCAGATGGCCCCCACCCTGGGGCTAATGGGGCTGGTGTGACAAGGGAGCCAGGGGGTGAGGCTGCCCAGCACAGAGCTAGCCTCCTCTGCCTGCTCCCCGCTATTCCTCTGTATGTGACCTCAGGAAAGAGGCACGCTCTTGCCTTCGAGGACTGCCCTGGGTTGCAGGTGGGCCTCAGTTTCTCCCCAGGGAGGCTGCTAGGGAATCCACACGTGGCTGTCAAGCCCGGGGGCGGGGACAGCAGCGGCACACAAGGAGTTAAGCGCTGGTGAAGCCCACTTTTGCCACACCGAGAGCAGCCTGGTTGATAATTACAGTTCTGAAGTCTCTGGGCTATTCGAATCTGTGCAGCTGCAAGCTCTTCAGTGCTAACCCCTGAAACCAGACAAACTGGGGGTATTGTGCTAAACCAGCCCTCAGGCCCCTCCCCAATCGTTACAAATTGACAGCAATGGACTTAACAGCCTCTTCACTACCCCTCTCACTCTCTACCTGGCGGCACAGCCACCAATTTGAATCACAGATGCCTCCCCTCCTGGCAGCTGCTCACCAACCCTCCCTCCACCTCCTCTGTGCGAGGAGGCACCCAGGCTCCCCTGGCCCCGCCACGCCAGGGTGAAGCTGCCGAAGCACGTTTCATCAATATTTAAAATGGAATTAAACCTGCCGCTTTGATTAATGCCTCCCAGAGCCCGGGAGTTGTGATTACTATTTTGCAAATTGCAATTGTTGGAATATGTTAATATGATTGTCTGAGAACATCTTCACCTTCTTGGATAATTTTCCCCCTTTTCGGCAGGAGGGAAGGGGGAGAGGAAGGGGGGAAGAGATGGGGGGGGACCATGCCGCAAACTCTTTAATCAATTGTAAATTATTACCCTGGACACAATTGCCGGTGGTTCTGAGGGGAAGGGGAGAGAGATTTCTGGTTTGGTGCATTTATCTTGAAAAGTTTGGGCCTTGTTGGCCCACAATTCCACTCTGGGACACGATCCTAAGGGAATAATCTATTTGTCTTCAGTATTATTTAGAATCAAGGAAACTGAAATAATCTATGTTTCTAAAACAAGAGAACGCTTACGTTGTGTATTCATTTAACAACTAATTTCTAAACGGGGACTGTGAGCCAGGTATTGTGCTATGAGTCTGGCTGCAGGATGGGGTGGGGGGAAACTGATTTAGCAGTGCTTGAAAAAGTCGGGTTATGAAGTCTGTATAGTAGCACAGAGATGTTTTTGATATGATGAAAAGGTGGGAAGAGGCAAGAAACAAAATTACATTGATAGCATAATCTGCAAAAAACCGTGCACAGAAGAAAAATTAAAAGTAACACATTGTACGTGAATAATAGTCATTTCTGAACAGTGGGACAGATGGGAGAGGTTCTTCTGTTTTGGTATTTCCCAAATCTTCTTAATGTGTATTGACAATCGAGAAAATAAGAAACGATTGTCTTTTCTCTTAACCTCCAACTTAACGCCTTGCTAATTTCATGCATTTTGGGAGTTGAAAAAAAATATTCCTAGGTTCCTAGAAACACCGATGGGGGTTCTTGAATTTCTACAAAGTAAGAGAGCCAGCATTAAAGTATTGGTAAAAATGGGAGAATAGACAAATTTCCTGAGTGGAAGAATTCCAGATAATTTCTGTGAAGACTGCCCTCAAGGAGATGGGGCATAACTCCCGACCAGTGAGTGGTATTGGAGGTCCTCAGTCTGTATCTGTTCAGTGAAGGAAGGAATGGATGGATGAGCCCCATGCCCTGTGCTTGGGGGCTGGAGGGGGGTACAGAGGGGAACTGAGACCCAGCAGGGGGTGTTGTCCAAAGGTTCCACTCAGATACTCTTCAGGTTCAGGTCTGTCTGCCCTTGGGGCAGAAAGATTTCTTTATTCTGGGCTGAAGCTTTAGAAGTGACCTCACTGTCCCATGGAAACCCCTCCCCTGCCCAAGTCACCCCCCCCCACCCTGAATCTCACCAATCACTAGGAGAACTGGGCTTCTTATAGAGAAAAAAAGGAACTTTCGGTGAGAGACACCCCAAATCTGACCACGGGACATCCCTGCTGAGAAGCCTTGCCTGGAAAGGCTCCCCATGCCTTCACCTGGACTTCAAGGCTGGTCTTCTGCTCTCCAGACTGCCTCCCGCCCGGTTCACCTCACCCTGCTGTAGGGGAGTCCCCACTGTGCCCTTGCACACCAGAGCCTCTGTGCCTCTTAAATATACTGTTTTGGGGGCCCGGGAGGGGCCATTTCGGAGCCTTAGTGTATGTAAAAGTGAAGAAAGGCCTAGACGACAGTGTACCAATTGCAGTGTCATTTAAACATGTGTAATTAACAAAGGCCTTGAACACAAACAACCAAAGGCAGTATAAATGTGTCATTCCAGGATTTCTTTCAAGGCGGTGTTAAGCGCATGGTGCACTAAGGGCCGTAGGCTCAGGAAGGGGAATGTGAGGTTGGAGGTGTCTGGTGAACATGGCTTTCTTTTGTAGCTGCCACACTCTAAACTTGAGGCCGCTGGCGAGTGTGGGCGACTAGGCCCCAGGGCCCTAGTGGCAGTCCTCCACCCCCAGGGACCCTGTCTGGATGGCATCTTCCCGGTCTCCTGCTGAGGTCACTGTCGCCCCCACCAGCCCAGGGCAGTTGGGCCCAACTGCACTCCTGGTCCTCAGAGCCTGGGGCAGATCTGGCACTTAAAAAGTCTTTAATGAGTATCTGGTGAACAATGAATAAGGCAATGCAAAGTTGGGGACAGGAAAGCAATAGGCTTACCCTGTGGGATCTGGACAAAAGAAGAAGAATTTCTTCCCCACCCTCAGCAAATGGAACTCCTGAGGGGACAGAGTCGATATGCCAAGTGCAGGGCCAAGGCTGCTGCTTTCTTTGTGTGTTTTGAGGCCACAGATGGAGCAGTTCCACAGCACAGAACAGAGGGGTGGTCTGGGCTCATTCTGGGGCACCAAGCACACTCAGGATGATCAAAGCCCCGGCTGGTCTGGGGCCTGCCTCACAGCGAGCATGGGGGCAGGGACGGGCAGGCTGGCACAGGCCACCAGCTGGGTCACTGTCCATGTCACTAGTGCAATCCCCGGGTCGGTGCAGTGCAGGGGGAAGAAGAGATCCTAAAAATCTTTCAACAAATGCGGGGCAATGTGAGCTCCCGGGTGGTTGGCAGGGAGGCAGTGGAAAGGCAGCCAAGAGCATGGGCCCTGGAGTTTGGCTGCCACCAGCTCAGAGACCATGGGCAGGTGGGTCTCATTCCCTTATCAACAAAGTGCCCTGAGCGAGTGAGGTCATTCCTGAAAAGTACTTAGCACAATGCCCCAAAATTGGCAGGAAATGCAACAAAGCAAAAGAAAGCCCGAGGTTGTCTTGGCGTGGTGAGACAGCACAACAAAGAATGGAAGGCGGTTCTGGGTCCTAGTGCTGAGCCCTGGCGCCAACTTGCTGGGGGATCTTGGACAAGCCACTCTCCCTCTCTGAGCTGGGCTGGGCTCCTTTCTGCACCCAGCGAGGTTGGGGGAGGTTCACGAGACCTCCTGCAGAACCAGGGTGAGCAGCACCAGGATGACACCCAGAGAGGAGGAGCTATGATCCCCACTTTGATGGAGCTTTCATTCCCTAACTGGGTGCCTGCAAGAAAGTGTTCTTAAGGGACTCTCGCAGAGCACCCTGGGACTTCTTGTTCCTGTGGGGGAGGAGGAGGTCTTTATATAAGGATCAGCACCACAGAGATCAAGAACCACAGCTCAGCCACTGATTTTTGTTCAAAGTGAGGTGGGCAGGCTTGGGCAGGCGAGCCCAGATAGGGCAAACGGGTGGATCCAGGTTATCGGGTGCCCACAAGCCGGATTCTGTGACCTCTTGGCACGCCTTTGAGCCGAGCACACCTGCGGTCACCACTGCTTATGCAGCTCCTCCCGCTGGGACAGGGAGGGGACCAAGATGAAACAGGCATCTTAGCCTCAGGAGAGGGGATGGACTCATAGAGATAGTGAAAAAGCCACACTCACCCTGTGTGTGCACAGCCACAAACGGCCGTGTTTCCACCCAGTTGGGTGAATGTGCGTGAGAGCCTCCCTAAGTGTGAGTGTGGGTGTGTGCGTGAGCATGAACAGGTGTGTGCTGTGAGCGTGCGAGTGCTCAGCGTGTGTGTGGCACTCAGTGTGTGACAGCATCTGAGTGTGTCCTGGAGCAGGGGCTGAGTGAGACGGTCCTTCCGTCCCTCAGGGACAGCCTAGCACTCACCCACAACGCCAGGCCAGGCTCTGTCTTGCGGGCTGCCCTCTTTTCCTGGGGTCGAGACCGACTCTCACACGGCTCCTGTGTGGCCTGGGGTTCCAGGCGGGGACGGGAGGTCCCTGGTAAACCCGGCGCCCTTGCCTGTGGGCAGTGCCACCCTCAAAGCCCAGCCCCACCCTCTGTGCAAACGCAGGGCTGTGTGAGCCGCCCTCACCTCGTCAACACAGCTCCTGACAAGCAGGAGGCTTTGAACTTTGCTGGCAGTGCTGGTGGCCAGAGGCCAAGGCCATGGCATGGCCAATATTGACTAAGGGATCATTGCCCGGGCAGAGCCTATGGTGGGGTAGGAGGGGAAGCCTTGGGGCTGCTCTTGATTTTCTCTGTAGAAGAGCATTTTCTGGGCTGGGTGGGTGGGCGGGGGTTAGTGGATTAACCCAGGCTGCTTCACTCCCTGGGAACTAGAGGGGCAGGGTTCAGTACCCACAGCTTTTCAAGCCTGTTCAAATGTGAGAGATCTGGAGACACCAAACCAATCTTTGGTATTTCTAAAATACAGAAAGGGAAACTGCAAAAACGGAAATTAACACGTTATCTAGTTAACGCATTCAGACTGAATTATTAAATTTAGAAATCAAAACAATGTTCTTACACTTGAAATCAGTTTGTAGGCTTGCTTGCCTCATTTTGCAATATGCACATGGCTCTCTAGAAATCACAGCCCGACTGTCAGCCCAACAATTTACCAGGCAAAATGTTAAAAATCCCTTCAAAGTTTTAGCAGCAAAAAATATATATTTAATGTGGGAGTGTGGATACACTTTTGTTCTAAAATGTTGAAACGACTAGGAAAAGGCCTCCAGAGTCAGACTTAGGACTGGACTCGGGCTGTGCCTGGAAGGGGTGAGTCTGAGCGGGAGAAGGGCCACCTGGCATTAGGGAACACGAGAACGTGCCAGGAGCTGAGTTGGGCACCTCGAACACCCGATTTCACGCAGTCCTCACCAGCATCTGTCTTATGCACAGCTGCTATTGCTCAGATAGGAGTTTTGGGTGCTCTGCTCTGTCGGTGAAGGGTAAAATGTCCTGAGTCATGACGCCCCTTGGAAATCTCTTAAGAAGGCCCCGTGCTGGGGAAGGACATCCCAAGAAGGGCTAGGCAGTTGGTATTCTGGCACGGTCAGAAGAGAGAGTCATTTTTGCTGTTGAAGTCCAAAGGCACCGCCGGCTTGTTAAAAAAAGACATATCCTGAAATACTAGAACCATCCTGCGTGTGGCAGGCTGGTCATCCAACAGGAGGCACACAGGGCCAGAGACCCAGGGAGTCACGTCTCCCCACACCCCGCTGTGAGCAAGTGGAAGGAAGCTGCCTGACCACCAGCGCTCCTCGTATTCCTCTTCTTCTTGCTTCCCCACTTCTGTTTTTCAAGCACCCACAGTTGAATTTGGATTCACTACACATGTTCATGATGCCCAGCCACTGTACACAGGCAGCTCAGGGAAGCAATGTGCCAAGGCCAAGGTCATTCAGTTGGCCTGGGCCCCAGAGCCTTTGCTCTGACCACTGCTCCCTTCCGCCCTGCTCTCCAGCTGTGTGTGGACAATGGGCTGAAGGGACAGGCCTAGCAGCTGGGACTTGTGTCCTCTAGTCGACAGATACTAAAGGCTGAATTAAGGCTTTGGCGGTGGGGCCAGCCAGGAGGGGTGTCAGGATGTTGAGAGTCTGCAGAACGCACCAGCAGACTAGAACTCAGTCCGCCTAGGAATCTCGCAAAGTCACTGTTAGCATCCCCACTTCACAGATGAGGGTCCTGAGACTCAGAGAGTAAAGTCGTCTGCCTCAGCTCAGCCAGTCAGTGAGTGGGCACAGGGACAGACCCAAGTCCATCTCGAGATGGACTTGTAGCCCTCGGCCTGTAGCCCTCGGCCACCTGTAGCCCTCGGCCAACCACGCTTCCCTGAAAAATCTCTCTGTCACCGCCATGCCTCTAGTCCTCCCTGTCTGAAGGATGGCATTCAAGGCTCTCTCTGCCCCACACTGGGTCCCTGTGCCATGAATGCCGAGCCCAGATGTACTCCTACACACCTGTCAAAGCCCAGTCTGTCCATCCCCGTTGGAAGGAGACCCCTCTTGACTCTTCCTCCCTCCCCCAACACAAGACCCCATCTCAGGTGCTCTCTCTTGGGGACCCTTTGTTCCTGCATCTCTCTATGCTTTGTTCCTTCCCTTCCATTAGCGAAACCCACCTCTCATCCTTTAAGGCCTAGCCAAACACCACCTTTTCCAGGACAGCATCTCAACCACACTCAGGCTCTTCTCCCCACTTCCTCAGCCCACTGTGCTGCTGGCTTTTGGCACCAGCAAAGCAGGGGCACTCCCAGTGTTTGGGAGAAAGAATCTCATATGTGATATTTCAAGTTAAACATTAACATAAACATGATAGGAATATAGAATTATGCTGGACTTCTGTCCATATACTTATTTTGGGGGTTGATGTTCATTTCAGAACTCTATGTCGCGGGGCAGGAGTTTCGCCAGTCTTTGTACACTTAGACCCCCTAACAGGTCCCATGCTTCTGTCCAGAGGGGCCCCCTCTCCCAGATCCCAGGACTGTGTACTCGTCTCCTTCCCCTGGCCCACACTGGTTTGGAGGGGCAGGTGCAGAGTCTGGCCCCCCAGGGACACCCTAGTGAAGACCCGTATCTGGGGGGAGCCTTAGAGGCGCCGGGCTCTGGGCGGATAAGAAATGATGAAGATGAGCAACAATGCCAAGGGCTGGAGAGAGACTGGGTGACCTGCCGGCCTCCGCCCAGTCTTGGAATCCCCATCAAAAGCAGGTGGGAGGGTGCCTGAGGACGGTTTGCCATCGGCCTTGCATTCACTTCTATACAAGGAGACAAAACAAACCAAGAGGCTGGCCAGCCCCCGGGGTTGACTCCAGCAGCGTGCGGAAGGGGAAGCTGTGTCCTTTGGATGCCTCCAGGAGGCTGCCTTGGGGGCGGGGACTTATTGTTGCCAGAATCTGACGGCACACCACTGGAAGGGAAATTTCCAGGGCTCTTGGAATTAGGGTGGGGAGAGAGGGAGCAGTAGGCAATTCTGACATGTCAGGGAGAGGCAGTAAGCCCCCACGCGCTGTTTTTCCTTTGAGACCCCCACTGGGGCTGATTCCGCCCTCTGTAGGCAAAATTCTGTTGGTGGGTTCAAGTGTCTTCCTCTGGGGACAAGTTCTAGAGCTTTGCCCAGGTTCTCATAGAGGTTCAGGATTCAGAAAAGGCCGCAGCCTGTCTCAGTGCAGAGCATGGCCTCTGGTGTCAGGGAGGCCTAGGTTCAAATGCTGATTCCTCCCTTTCCTAGCTGTACCTGTCAGTGAGCCTCAGTTTCCCCAGCAGCCACACAGAGGTGATGATATATTCCTCAAAAGACCGGGAGGTGGTGAGTGAGTCCCCAGCACAGCAGCGGTTTTCAGCTCATCATTTCTCTTCCTTCCCTTCCTACTTCAAGCAGATGCCCAAGTCTGCTGGCAGGGGTGTGTGATCTGTGCAGGCGTTTTCTTTGGCAGTTACAAGTGTGATATTATCCCTCCACAGAGCCTTCATTACGGCGCTGCGAACAATACCACAGATAAGGCAGGGATGGCCCTGCATGCCAGCCTCCAGGTGATTATCACATTTGGGCAAATTGCCTTTTGTGTCACGGAGAGATGACGGCAGGAGGGCCTGTGCAGGAGACTCGCTGGGCCACTTTGCCAAAACTGCCAGGGAAGCATTGTGGAGAGACAGCCTGGGTTTTCTGGGGAAGGAGGCCTGGCTGGCAGCCGGAGCTCGTCCCGACGCTCCCACAGGCGGGCCGTGATCTGCCCCATGTGGGCCTCAGGCTTCTCACTAGTCAGGTGAAGGCCTCAAAATTTGAGGAGTCTTGGTTTGTAGGCAGCATTGAAAGTCTCGTTCTTTGGCCAGTTTTGGAGCAAAAATGTGGGGAACTATCTAGGGAGAGAGAATTACCGCTGCAGTCTTCTGAGGAGGGTCCTCCAGTTCCTCCTTTCTTTCATGAGTGAACTCCAGAACCTGCTCAAAGGCCACCGTTAGCCTTCAGTCAGCTAGGCCCGGGGCCGAGGTCCAGGTCTGCCGCTTATCCCCCACGTAACTCTGGGCAACACATTTCACCGCACCTCAGTCTCATTATCTGGGAAGTGGGAATAATGAAGACAGCCGTTTCCCAGGGTTACCGTGGGGGTGAGATGAAGTGAAATAAAATAAACCATGCAACATGCTCAGACCAGGGTCTGGAACATCGTAAGCACTCAGTAAATGCTGGTTGCTTTTGTTGTCCTGCTTTTTCCTCTGAAATAAAAGAGCGTCCCTTTGTACAGCCATCAATCCATTCCCTGACTGCCATTTTAGTGATGGTACCAGGTTTAGTGTAAGAATACACCCCGTATTGGGACGCCTGGGTGGCTCAGTGGGTTAAGCCTCTGCCTTCAGCTCAGGTCATGATCCCAGGGTCCTGGGATCGAGCCCCACATCGGGCTCTCTGCTCAGCGAGGAGCCTGCTTCCCCCTCTCTCTCTGCCTGCCTCTCTGCCTGCTTGTGATCTCTGTCAAATAAATAAATAAAATCTTAAAAAAAAAAAGAATACACCCCGTATTATTTACTCAGTTCCCTCCTGTTGGAGGTCCAGGATGTTTCCAGCTTTCACCTGCTCAATAATGCCAGAGAGCCTCAGACGACCAAGCCGTCTTTCATTTCTAGGTGTTCACTATGCAACTTCCCTGAAGTTGGGTGGGAAGCAGATCCGTGAGGTTTGGAAGCTCCAGGCCCCTGCCTCTTTGGATGGAATGACCTCGGAGCTGGTCCGGCAAAGGGGAAAGGAGAGGGAAAAACCTCTGGAGGCAGATAAGCCCGAGTGTGAATCCCAGTTCCTGCCATTTCCTGGGGGAGATTCTTTAGCCTTAGTTCTTTTTTTTTTATTATTTTAAAGATTTTTATTTATTTATTTGACAGAGAGAGATCACAAGTAGGCAGAGAGGCAGGCAGAGAGAGGAGGAAGCAGGCTCCCTGCTAAGCAGAGAGCCCAATGCAGGGCTCGATCCCAGGACCCCGGGATCATGACCTGAGCCGAAGGCAGAGGCTTTAACCCACTGAGCCACCCAGGCGCCCTAGCCTTAGTTCTAAGGCTTAGTTTCTTCGTTTGTCAAGCAGGGTCACAGGAACACTCGCCGCCCTCTTAGTAGCTGGATATCCGGTGCTGGGGAAATGCTCAGTCAGGGTCAGCTGTCATCATGGTTGGTGGGGTGGGGGGGAGGGAGCCATCCACCACCTTCCAGAGCCTCCGAATCACAGGGGCCAGGTCTCTTCCTAGACCCCCCGACTCAAATTCCTTCCCCCCACCCATTGTCCATCGAACTGAGCATACATTCAAATGAGGCTGGTGATCTTGATTTTAAATTCCGTCTGGAACCCACAGGTTCAAACGCAAAGGGGCCCTCTCTGCAAATAATCACTGGTATGTGATATTTTTAAGAAGCCCAAGCCATTGTTTCTGATTGAAGGAAAGTTGGTGCTATTTTGAAGAGCAGCACGATTAAGCGGTGGCGTTATCTCTTTAACCATTGGGAATTATACGCTGTTTGAAAGATTTGTGAGCTCTAGGACATTTGCCAGATGTGCTTGATTCGACATTTCAGACAACAAAGGGGATAATGTTGGCGGGAATCTTGACGGCATTTCTGATGATCAGGATATTCTTTGAGGATGGTACTGAGACCTTTCGGGGAAGAATTTCAGCTTTTACATAAACTAATTTGGGATGCTCACTCTCTGTCTTCCACAAAGCAAATTTAGTTCATTGTTAGTTGTATATGTTAAAATGGTTACGAGGGTTTTTTCCTTTGAATATTAATAATGTGCCTTTCATCTGAGACACTCGCATGGATGTCATTAATTGCAGGGAGGGAGTAAGGATTAGTGGTGCGGTTATTTTGCAAATGATTCCTACCAGTAACGTTGAGGCGAGCAACGGCTACATGAAGAGACACACGTACCAATGGCTAACACGGCTCGGGCTTATCCCTCCTGAGCAGAATGAGGCGGACGGGTAGGAGGCTAAGGGTTAATCTCCCAATTTCCCACCATATTAAACGTAATTATCCCTAATATCGTCTAAAGCGTCCTTATTGGCCCACAGTATGTAAAAGACCCTTTATCAAATAAGGTAGCATCTCATTTTGGGGACTGTGGTGTTTTTGTCTTAAGACTCTAAAATGGGCCTTTTCATCCATTTGGGAATATCGCTGAGCTCCCACTGGGGGCAGGACCTGTGTTCTTTAGAGGAACAGCCATGAGCCAGCCACAGAGGCATGGCTCTGTGGAGGAAGGGAGATGGCTGAGTAAGGAATTAACTAGGACACAAAGCTGGAAAGAACAGAATTGGGGCAGGAGTTGGGATCATTTCTGACTCTGGGCTGGGGAACAGGTGAGAACAGGTGTGTTTGTCAATGGAAGCGCTGGTCTGGTTGAGCTGGAACATGGGGTAGTGGATGAAGGTGGGGGGCTCTAGACACCATGATTAACAGCCTGCAGACCCCAACAATTCAGTAGCATTTCGTTTCCCAAGCAGAACCCCTGAGGAGGCCGACAGCATGGCCTTTCCCGTCTCATTTCTCCCCACAGCCTCCTTGTCCTGGGGCACCCAGAGAAACCCCAGCTAATCCCAGGGCCTCCCTCTCTTCTACCTCCTCCAGCTCGAGGGAGTCATCATCAGGCTAATGGTCCCAGTTGCTTATCACTAGACATGGATGGGTCTTGGGCCAGGTGTCCTGCAGACTTCATCTCATTTTTCCCAACCACAACTCCTCCAGATTAAATTAATTACCAGAAGGCCCTTTTTACAGAGGAGGAAATGGAGACTCGGAAAGGAGACTAGAAGTAAGCCAGCCATGGTCTCACAGCTGCCCAGTGGTGGGTCCAGGGAACCAGGGGCCAGCCAGAGGTGCAGACTGCAGATCCTGGGCTTTTAACTGCCACAAAAGGCTGTCTCTCTGACCTCTCCTAGCCTCCTAAGGGAGGCAAGTCCTAACCCCGTCTGTTTTTTGCTTTGTGTCTGCTGTATTGATTGGAATCCTGCCTGCGTTGACTTGCTGCCTTGTGTGGTTTTATGGTCCCAACAGAGGCAGCCGCAAAGTGCAGTAGCATGACCATGGACCTTACAGGGAGATGGGAGTGAGTTTGATCCCAGCCTCACCTTCCCTGATCTGTCATTCATTATGCACGCCCTAGTCCCCTAATCTCAGGCCTCACCCGTCCCCAGCTGCGTAGGAATTTCCCAGGGGAGGCATGGCTCATGAGCACAAAAGTCTAAGGTAAGCACCAGAAATGACAGCCACCACTGGGGTTCAGACAGCAGGGAGACTGGGGACCTGGGCTGTCCGTGCCCCGCGGAGGTGGCCACATGCAAGCAATTCCAAGCATAGGGCTCCCCAAACCAAATGGCACAGATCTGATCTGGCCAGAGGGTCACAGGCTTGGGATCCTTAGTGCTGAAGTTTTTAAGCTTTTCAAAGCTTAAGTGGTTTTGAAAACCCGCAGGTGCAGGTGCGGAGAAGCTCAATAGACTGTTTTTATTATTTGAAATAGTAAGTTGTCTGTTAGGTGCCAGGGACTATAATTTGTTGAAGAGGAGGGGCTTGTAGGTGGGTCCTCTGCCTGCCTGTCTGCTTTTCTTCCAGAAACATTTATCAGCTCCATGTGTGGGGACCTGTGTGAGCTGCAGGGAATCTAGTGACGACAAGTCAGACATTGTCACACGGTCCCTGCCCTCCAGAAGGTTTGAGAACCATGGATCCCCAAAGCCTGGCCCACTGTCGGCACTCAGAAGCTTTTAGATGAGTGGAAGGACAGATTTAAATTCTCACCACAACCCAGCCAGCAGGTACCATCCTCCCCAGGTAAGAAAGGCGTTCTTAAAGCCCAGGCCGAGCAAAGCCTGGCGCTCGGCCCATATGCAATTCAGCAGGCTAAGGTTTTCCAGTCCGGCCTAAAGCAAGCATCTCCATCTGGGGAGTGAAGCCAGGGCGGGGCGGGGGAGGAGCCGGGGCAGCCTTCGAGGCCTGAAGGTGAACAAGGGCGACCCTTCTGCGGGTGTCCTAGCCTGCGACCTCCTATAAAAAGAGTGTCCCCGGCTCTGACCCGGCCAGGTGGCATGTACTTGATAATAGCAGTGGCTCAGGCCACTCTGTTTATCCTGGGATGGCCTCAGCCCCCACCGTGGGCCTGCATCGCCAGCGGCCCCGCACCTTCAGGACGCCAACAGGAAGCACTGTTTATGGGGGCAGACCAGAATGCAGGGGAGAAAGGGCCCAGAGAAAACAGGAGATGGACAGAAGTCTGACTTGGTCCCCGGCAGGGTGAGGTGAGTCAAAGGTAATGACTAGGTGGCCACAAACAGAGACTCCTCTTAGTGGTTTTCAGGACACTCCAAACTCCAACTGTCCTATAATATCAGGACCAAAATATCCCTTGGCTACCTTTCTCCTCCATCGTAGACTCTCAAGGTTGGAAGGACCCTAGAAATTATCCAGCCCGACTCCCTCATTTTACAGATGAAGAGCAAGGGGCCCAGAGAGGGAAGGCGCTGGCCCAGGGTCAGCCAGCAGGCAGCCCAAGAGCTGGGCCGGAACGTGGAACCTGGGTCTCTGGCACAAAACGCTGGGGCCTGGCCCTTCGAGTGCCCTCTCTTGCCATCTTGCCATCTTTCCTATCTAGTCTCACCTCCTTTGGCCTCTTCTCTCTGTGCAGCCTGAGAAATCCCTAAACGATGACTCAGCTACTACTCTACCTGCCCCCAAACCTTCCCTTGTTCCCCTGCTGCCCTCGGGTGGAAACCTGCTGCCCTTCCCCTTCCCATCCCTTGGACTCCCTCTCTTGCTCTTCTTGCCCTGACATAGTGTTGTCTCATGCTCCCAAACTACTTGTAGCCCCATAAATGTGCAGTGGTCTCCCCCATCTTATCCTTCGCACATGCTGTTCCCTCTGCTTTCACCCTTCCTGACCCCGCTGCACCTGTTTATTCTTTGGGCTGCCCATTCCACCTTGCTCTTTCCAGGAAATCTCCCTGGCCTGCTGACACTGAACTCCAGATTAGATATCCCTGGTATGCTCCCGTGTAGCAACTTGGATCTACCGCCACTTTCTCCTCCTCCCTGAGAGAAGATTCTGTGATGCTTCCTAACCCAAGGTCAGATCCACAGCCACTAGTCGATAAACATTTGTTGACCAAAGAGTCATCAGTGTCCATCCTTCTCCAAACCTCCTAAGAATGGCCTTCCCATCTCATGATGCATTTTTCAAAGGCTATTTTTTTTTAGAGCAGTTTTAGGCTCACAACAAAATTGAGAGGAAGGTACAGAGATTTTCTCTATGCCCCCTGCCCCCATGCCTGCATGGCCTCCCCATTATCAACCATCTCTACCAGAGTGTGCATTTGCTGAAACGACACCAACACCTCATAGTCATCTGAAGCTTACAGGCGGGTTCACTCTGGTGTAGTACATTCGACGGGTCCAGATGAGTGTATAATATCATGGAGCCCTCACTGTAATTTCGTACAGAGTATCTTCATTGCTCTAAAAGTCCCCCGTGCTCTATCTGTTCATCCCATCATGAATTTTCTTTTTTTTTTAAGATTTTATTTATTTATTTGACAGATAGAGATCACAAGTAGGCAGAGGAAGCAGAGAGAGAGGAGGAAGCAGGCTCCCTGCTGAGCAGAGAGCCCGATGCGGGGCTCGATCCCAGGACCCTGAGATCACAACCAGAGCAGAAGGCAGAGGCTTTAACCCACTAAGCCACCCAGGCAGCCCCCATCATGAATTTTCAATTTTCTTACCAAGCATAGCTTTTGCCCAAAGGATTCCAGGACCCACAGTTTCTCATTCCCCAGTCACGCCTTGCCTTTTTTTTTTTTTTTTTCCATGCCTCTGTGTCTTTGCATGTGCTGTTCCCTCTACCTGGAATGCCCTTCCCCAACATGCCTGCTAACAAAATCCCTGCTCCTTCTTTAAGACCCGTCACTTCTGGTACCTTTTTCCTGACTGAGACCCTGTATCTAAACCAGATGATGAGTTCCCCTGCTCAATGGCCCTTCATCCCCAGGAACTCCCCCGCTAGGAGGAGTGGTGAGAGCACCTTTGTACTCGTATGAAAGATACTTGTAACTAATTATACAAAAAGGCACAGACGTGTTATCTTTGTAGGACAGAAGAGTGTGTAGAGACACTGACCAACAACAAAAGGACAGGGGCACCGTGCCAGGGAGGAGGCTACTCTTGGCTCCAAATATCCCCTTCTCTTCTCACTTTGCAGTCGGGACTGGGACCACGTGATTGACATGTCTGCTCTGCCGGCTGAGCCCCAGTTAGATGCGGCAAGGCAGGCACTCGAAGGCAGAAGGGACACGTTCTTTTCTGTGTGTCTTGTTGCTCATGTTGATGTCACGACAGCAAAAGGCCCACTCACTTCCACCTTCCAGTTGTCCCCCAGCTCCTAGCATCAGCGAGGCCCAGAGGCCACGCTGGGCAGTAGGCTCTGCTCAGAGGTCTGGGCCCCCCCCCTGGGGGTCCCTCTCTCAACCCTCTAGGTTCTAATACCTCAGTCTCAGGGTTTCCCATCCAGGAAAAGGGGGTGGGGAGGGTTGCTTCTCCCTGCAGTGACTTACTCTCCCTCCTTTTGCTTTTTCAGTTCTCCAGCATCTCCTGATATTAAATTCTATTTTCCTGACTGGACTCTACCTGATACAGACACAAGAGTTCCTGCTCACGTAGATCTTACAGTCTTGGGGGAGAGAGAGACAGACAGACGTTCAGCAATTACTCACACAAATGAAGATTTAATTACAGTTGACATAAGTGCCAGGGAGGAAAAGTACAGGGTATATTAGCATGTGAATGGCCCTGGGAAGCCCTTCAATAGATGAAACTGTTAAGCATTGTTTAACTCAGCATCTCTTCAGTTTCCTTATCCAGAAACTCCATAGTAAGCCTATGAACACCCAGAAGAATTAGTGCTCTGCACAGTCTATGCTGTTAATGGGAAACGGGAAGTCATTAAAGAAAACTGCCAGGGGACCGGGAGTATGAGCACTGGCCATGTTCCCCCAGGAGCACCCGCGGGTCAGGGCTCTCTGAACTCTCTGCTCTGGCGTTCAGACACAGCGTCAGTAGACAGGCAACTTTCTGATCCCCACCGACTTACCGAGTAAATGTCCCTGTAGGGAGAGGAGGCTCTCATCAGCTAGTCCGGGCCTCCTGGGCTCCCCGGCAGTTTCTTTCTCATTTTAGAGCACAGTTTCTTGACCTGGGTCTTTAGAAGAAACCCTTTAAGACTACATGCAAAATGTGCATGTGTGTGCATGAGTGTGAACGTGTATGTTTGTGTCTGTGCACATGTGGTCATTTTTCTAGGGAGAGGGTGCCTATTTGTAATGTTATTCCTTGTGGGACTGTGACTCTAGGAAAGAGAAAGGTTAGGAATCACCATGCTAAACGAAAACGTTCTTGTTCTTGTTTGTACATTGGCCTCCTGTGAGTTTGGTTACTGTAAGTCTCAGTCTGATCAGCTTGCATTCACTTACCAACAGAAGTTCTGGATCCCCAGCCAGCATTCTTGGACCACATGGTATCATGCACTTTCTCGACCTTCACCTGTGCTGTTTCCTCTCTGAAAAACCTCTCCCCAAAACCTCTCCCCATGCCCTGTGGTCCACTCCCAATTATTCTCTGGGTCTCATTTTAGCTGTCATTTCCTTCTTGAAACTCTCTGACTTTCCAATTCTGGATGAGGTACCTTTTCTTTGTGCTCCCACAGCATCACTCCCACCTCCCTAGGACTCCCCACCTTTACCTCTCTCCCCACCCCCATCTAGGGCCATGTTTTCCCCTTTCGTTATGCTTTTCTCACGATGCAACCAAGCCTTTCTAGTACTTGTCTGCTCTCTGTCAAAATACAAGCTCAGTGAGAAAGGGGTGTGTGTCTCGAGTTGCCCTTCTTCACTGCCTACAGCAAGCATAGTGTTTAGGCACACAGTCACTGCTCACTAAGTACCAAAGGAGAGCATGCAGAAATCTGTAGTTTAAGCCTTTCAGTGCTACACTTTGCTGTCACAGCTAACCACAACAGTCCTTGGCTTCACTCTGTGATCCCGCAGAGACTCATCCGCCATGAGAACTCCCCACGGTGAAACATCCAGATCATAATTTTTGTCTTTTGTCAGAAGTTTCTTTCTCATCAAATGCATGCACATGTGTGCACACAGATGTACACAGATACGTGCGAGCGAGAGAGGAGAAAACAGGCATCCCGGCATGTCAGAATGGGCATACCTGCATTTCTCAGAAAGCGATTCCTGTAGTCCTTGATGATCCTCGTGGCTGGGTTGTAGAAGCCATCTCCACAGTCATAACAGCCCTCGGGGATTTTTCGAGGGGGGTCCATATTGGTGAGCTGAGAGATACCTGGAAAGGACGCAATGGATAATTAACTTGCCACCAAGGCTAAATTGAAACCCAGCCCCCTTAAGTCCCCTTGCGTCTGGTTGTCCCCGTGGCAAAATGCTCCCCATTCAGAGCATGGAGGACAAGCAACAGGAGCAGTGCCCCACAGCAGCTTCCTGAAACTGGCTCTGGGAAATGGGTATTAGGGACTAGAACCCCAACTTCTTCCCTTGACCTCCATCCTCTGTTTCTGGGGACACCATGACAGGGGTGTAGGTTCTGGAGGGATGAGGGAGGACCACAGTTTGCAATGGGGATAGAAAGACATGTCTAGAGGAGGGATGGCATGCAAGGGGGTGAGCCCAGAGGCGTGAGCCCTCAGGCCTCACTCAGCAAGCCTAGCAGGGTGAGGCCGAGGGGTGCAGAAGGAGAACAGCGGGAAGAAATGGGTCAGTTGGGCAGGGATCAACTTTGACTCTTACCAAAATTACCATGGTGGCCGTTTACTGAGCGTTTATCCTGTGCCTGGAAATTCATTAAATGCGTGACTCCTGCTATTTCACTCAATTATCACAGCAACCCTGGGGCCCCATTTGTGGATGAGAAAACTGAGGCTCAGAGAGGTCAGGTAACTCGCCCCAGACTCTCTAGTGAGGAAGCGGTGGGGCACCCAGCCACAAAACCTCCACATCAGGCTGCTGACATTGGAACCCCCGGTAGCTCAAGAGGAGTTGGTCACACTGCCCTGGGTGTTGTGTATCTTGGAATGCTGAGGCCTGAGTATGGGGTACGAGGTTGGAATAAATAACTTCTCGGGCTCTTGCATTTCCTGTAATTCCCCGTCCTCTGGACTGAGAGCCAGATGCGCACTGAGCATAGCACCCTGTTCACGGTGCAGGGCTCTGTCCTGCACACAGTGCTCTTCTGTTGATTACTGACACAACGTGTGCACGGTGACTGAGCTCTCACTCCATGCCAAGCGCTTTCCAGCCATTCTCTCCCCGGAGCCTCCTGCCTGTGCCATCTCAGAGATAGAGAGGAGCAGAGGGGCTGCTTAAGCTTCTCGCTGCCCCTGAGGCTGAGAGGCAGCTGCTGCCGGGTTCTGCCGAGTGCCTAGGGCCTTGGGAAGGCAGTGGGTATGTAGGATGAAGTTGTCGCGTTGGGAGTCGCCAGAGGAGAAGGAAGGATGCAGGGAAGGCACTGCACTGCCCATGAGCCTGGCAGAGACCCACCTTTGACAAAACCAGCCGCCGTGTGACAGCTGAAGGCCTGCGGCCAGGGGCTCTCTCTTCACCTATGGGCTTCCGTTGGGGGTGAGGAACCCATGACAGAGTCCAAGCCCTGTCATAACTAACCCAGGAAGGGCCACAGACAAAGTTCTCAAGTGGGATCTAAACTGGCAGCTCCTCAAAGGCAGACATTGTCCCCCTGGGGACCAGCCAGTGTCTGACACAGAGAGGTGCTCAGGAAATCCAATGTCATGACCTTAACTCCTCATCTCCCCTGCTGTGATGTCAGTATTATCCTCCCCATGTCATTCTTTACTGAGCACCTACTCGGTGCCAAGCAATGTGCCAGGCACTGGGGACACAGCAGTGACGAAGACAGAGCCCCCACCCTCATGGAGCGCAGTTAGCATGGGAAGAGGGACGCTGTGCACTCAGGACAGAGCTCTGGGGACCAGCCCTAGCCGCTCCATGGGATGCCACAGGGAGACCTTGCCTCATCTGAGAATTCAGGGAAGGGGCCCCAGACAAAGGGACGTGACGCTGAGACCTGCAGCCGGGGAAGGAATTATTTGGGTGAAGTGGTGGGGGGGTAGAGCATCCCAGCAGAGGGAAAAGCAGGAAAGAGCGTGGTCTTTTCAAGGTCTAGAGATAGAGCCAGACCAGCGAGGGAGGAGAGAAAAATCCCGGAAGGGCAGGTGGTGTGGGCTGAGGGTAGGCTCAGCCACAGGAGCCAGAGAATGAAAGTCATTTTAAAAATCTGGAACCTTCTCATGAGAGGAGTGGAGAGGCACTGAAGAGTAGGTAACAGGGGTGGGGATGGAGGAGAGTGGCAATCAGAGTCATGTTCTGCAAAGATGAGAGTGACTACGGAGTGCAGAATGGCCCGGAGCGAGTCAAACCTAGATCGCAGGAGACTAGATAATCCAGGGGAGGGCATGGAGGTCTGGGACACAGCAGCACCAGAGAGGATGAAGGAAGCCTGGCATGGTGCATAGGGGGCCTCAGTCAACAATTATTCAATGAACGCATGAAGGAATATATTTAAGATATAGAATCCACAGGACCAGGGGCGCCTGTGTGGCTCAGTGGGTTAAGCCTCTGCCTTCGGATCCGGTCATGATCTCAGGGTCCTGGGATCGAGCCCTGCATCGGGCTCTCTGCTCAGCAGGGAGCCTGCTTCCCCCTCTCTCTCTGCCTGCCTCTCTGCCTACTTGTGATCTCTGTCTGTCAAATAAATAAATAAAATCTTAAAAAAAAAAAAAAAAAGAATCCACAGGACCAGATAGATGGTTGCTTGTGCACAGGGAAAGAAGAGGCAGGACTCGGCCCATCCAGGTGGACGGGGTGACAGTCTCTGGGGGTGACAGTCTCCGAGGGTGCAATCCCTGGGGGGAGAAGGGAATGAGTTCCATGCAGACAAGGTAAGGGGTGCCAAATTGGGGTCTTGGGGAAGCTGGCTGCAGGAACCTGGGGCCCAGGAATTTTGATCTCCATTTGGAAGTTGATGGTATAAATGAACTCTTAGAGGTGAATCAGCTTGTTTAGGGAGAGGGGACAGAATGTTACAGAAGAGGGCTTGATGCCAGAGAGCCCTGGGAACCCCCAAATTAAAAACTAGGGGGAAGAGGAGCTGACAAAGGAGACAAAGGGAGAGAGGTTCACCGGGTCAACTATCTGATTCAAAGTGACACAGTGTTTGAGCTCAGGTCTGCCTGACTCCATCCTGGGTGCCTTCTGGAGCCTTCTGCCCTCGTGGAGGCTGACTTGCCCAGGCTCACTCCGCTACTGAGAGGGAACTGAGGACTCAAACCCAGACCTTCTAGCTCCAGGCTTGGTCAGCTCCACCACATCATGTCATAAGTTAGGATTTATGCTTATGGTTTGCACAGTCATTTTCCCATTTGTCATTTTGGATGTTATCATCTCGGCTGGGCCAACCACTATGCCCCTGGGGTGTAGCTGACCACACACAAGTGGAAACACACGTGAGCCCCTTCCGTGGCTGCTCTCCGAATCCAGAGTCTGGGCCCGCATGTCACCCTCCACGATGGAACATGGTTTCTGATGATACAGGGGACACAGAGAGGAAGACCTGGCCCCCTGGGGAGCTCCACCCCCAGGAAGCAGGTCTGGAGTCTGGAGCCTCAGTTTCCTCCTCTGTCACATGGGACCAGAAAGGTGGGCGTGGCGGGGTCGTCTGGAGATTGTGTGAGACCGGCAACACACAGAGCCTCGGCCGGAGCCTGGTACACGGGGCACTCACTCCTTCGGTGCTGCTTAGTTTCCATGTGACAGCGGGTACTAGGGACAATGACAGCCGAGATGGGCCGCGCACCCCCTGCATGCCAGACCTTGCTGGAAACACTTTGCCTGCGTGAGCTTACTTACAACAGACTTGTGAGCTGGATGATGCTACGGAACCCCTTTTGCAAGAGAGAAACCGAGGCACGGAGCTGGGACGGCGGACATCTGAGGGCGACTTCAAGGGGCCATGTCCCCTTATGTAAGGCTGCCTTTCGTTTCCCTCTTGGTCTGGGTGTGAAGGAAAGGGAGGGTGCCCGGGTACCTGCAGGCTTCAAGCCGTGGCAGATCTCGGTGTAAAACCTGCGATCGCAGCTGTCACAGTAATGCCAGTGCTCTGCCTCGTACTGCAGCCCGTCCGAGAAGGTGTACGTGCCCTGGAAGACATGGAGCATGCGCGCAGGGGTGAGGAAGCCCTTCTGCCAAGGAGGACGGGTGTCATGGCAAGAGGTGGCTTTCTCACCTTCTCATTGCCACAGAGGAACCGTGAGAGCTATCCCAGCTACCAGGGCTGTGATGATTAGAAGAAATGGCTATAGTGCTGGGCTCTGTGGCCACTCTCTGCATGATGCGGGGCAGATGACCCAGCCCTTGGTTTCCTCATTTGTAAAACTGCCTCCTAATGGTATATATTTTATGGGGTTGATTCCATGAGGCAATGCACTGGCAAAGCATTTAGCGTGGAGCTAGCTAAAAAGGTCACAGCCACTGGTCACAGCCCTTTGTCCAAACATGTACATTCTGCCTCTGCTGCCCCAGGGCTGAAGGAATCCCCAGGATGTAGAGGTCGCATTGGCTTGAGCATCAGGAAGCGTAGGTGGAAATTCCGATACTATTAATTCACTGTGTGACCTTGGGTAAGTCACATCCCCTTCCTGGGGCTCAGACTCTCCAAGCGGTAAAACAAGGAATGTTCCTTAACCTTTTGAAGGTGGGCATTAGTGAAACAGATGAGAGCCGTAGGTCTTTCTCCAGAGAAAACCACAGATGCACAGAAATTCTGGCATATAAAGCTGGGGGGGGGGGTTCCTACTGACCCCCTGAACTGAATGCATGGCCCCCAAGTCCCAGGTGGGATTAGATGGGTTAGAGGACTTGTCATGAGAGCAGCATGGTTGTGAAAGTAGTACTAAGACCTAACACTGAGTGCCTGCTGGATGCTGGGTACTGAGCACAGTGCTTAGAGAAATCACCTCATTTATACTCACAACTGCCCCAGGAGGTGGCCGGTGTTGGGGCAGGCAGAATAACAGTCCCCCCAAGATATCCACCTCTACCTGCTGGAGCCCGTAAAAATGTTAACCTCATACGGCAAAAGGTCCTTTGCGGGTATGATTAACTGACAGATCTTGAAATGGGGAGATTTTCCTGGATTACCTGGGTGGGCCCAATATGGAGGACAAGAGGATGACAAAAGCAGAGAGAAGGGGATGTGATGATAGATGCAGAGGTCAGATTGAGGCATGGCCACCAGCCAAGGAACGCAGGAAACTTCTGGAAGATGGAAAAGGTAAGGAAATGGATCTCCCCTACAGCTTCTGGAAGGAATGCAGCACGGCTGACTTATTTTAGACTTCTGACTTCCAGAACTGTAAGGTAACAAATTTCTATTGTTTGAAGGCACTGAGTTTATAGTAATTTGTTACAGCAGCAATATGAGGTACAACTATTGTCCCCAGTTTATAGGGGAAGTCATGGGCCCAAGGTCACTCAGTTAGTTAGTGATACACTAGGCTTCAAACTCATCGTGGCCTCTCCAGGGGCCCTTCCGGATCCAGAGGGGTGGATTCCAGAGCTCTGAGAGATTGGGTGGAGGGGAGCAGAGGGAATGGAAGGAAGAGGGCACCAGATGGAGAGATCAGGGTGTTCTGTAGTGGGGGCTCTTCCCGTCCAAGGCTTTGCCCTCCACAACCTCCCCTCCTCAGGCTAATCACCTTCACGACCAGTCCCTTTTCCCAAATGGCATCATAGCGGCTCCCGCCGGGGAAGTACAGGGTTCCCTGGCCATGAAACATGCCGTCCTTCATTTCTCCGACGTATTTCGTTTCAGTAGGGAGGATGTACTCAGCGTCGCCCTCCATCCTGCAAGGACAAAGGGAAATCAGCGGACTGTGCAGAGCCGCGGGAGGATCAGAGAAGGCAGGCTCAGGAGAGCGAGTGGGAACCTCATTCTCAGAGCCCTCGGGGGTTACTGTCCCAGTAATATTCTGTTAGAAAACAACGTTTTTGTTTCCCTCAAAAACTCAAAAATGAGAGGGTCTGTGTTGTTGATGGTGGGGGATGGGGCACAGAGTTTTGTTGGTTTGTCTTCGCCCTCACCTAGAGGCTGTCCTGGGGTTCTCACATCCCATAACACAGCCCTTGGTAGGCCCAGAGAGGGGAGGGATGTGCCCAAAGCCACACAGTAAATACTGGGAAGCAGAGACTCAGGCCAGTTTTCCTGGCAGCTGGTTTTGTGTCCTCCCTGTCCCCCATGACCAGCCCACCCCTGCCCTTTACACCATTTGTAGATAATGGGAAAAGGATGAAATTCAGACAGAGGACATAGATTTGAATCATACTTCACCATTTCCTAGATGTATTTATGTCCTAGACTTTCCTAAACCTTTTTTTTCCTTCCTTCCTTCCTTCCTTCCTTCCTTCCTTCCTTTTTTCCAACAAATCTTTACAGAGCATCTACTACGTATCAACACCTACTACACATGCTGAGTCTGGTCTGCTGGATACAACAAGGTCACAGCAGTGATCAAGGCATATGCCATCCCTGCCATCAAGGGGATTCACGGTCTAGTGGGGGCCCCATTAAGCAATTGCAGAATATGTGGGAATTGCCATGCAGGGGGAAGCAGGCCTCTACAGGAGCCCAGGCCAAGGAAACCCAGCTTGACCAGCTGACCACTTACTTCATGTGTGAAGTGGCTGAGATTAATGCCCAAGATCAACCCAGATAATGTATAATGATTTTCCTAGTAAACGGCCCAACATCTGGTAAGTGCTGAAGAAGTATCCTTTCCTCCATTTCTTCATTCCTGTATTCCTTCCCTATTCTTCCCCTGCTGGCTAGAAGTTATCTCCTCTAACTTTGAACTTCTTTAGGCTTTTGTTTGTACGTCTGTTGGATGCTTAGCACTTTCTGCCGTGCATTGGAATTGTATTTCTCATATTCCCTATTTAATTAAAGGTCTGGAGAGGAAGACCTTGGTATCCTCAGTTCTTAGAATCATGATTCTGTGTCAACAGGTGCCCTGTACACAGCTACTGCATAAGGAGTGAAGGGAACTGACCGAGGGGATGAAGGAAGATGCCACTGGGGCACAGGCCCCGAGCAGAAGAGCGTTGTGGTCAGACACTGTGGCACAATTTCTGAGCAATGCAGACCTAAAGCCACCAAACCTGAGCACAGGCCACCTCCGTGCCTGTGTGACCTTGGGCCAGTTCCTTTGCCTCTCTGAACTTGAGTTTCTCATCCGTGAAATGGGGATAATGACAACACTCCTCTTCTTAATTGAGATAATTAGATGAAATAATAGCTATGAAACAATAGCAGAATGCCTCAAATAGAGTAAGAGTTCTGTTGTGTTCATTGTTGTGTTTATTCTACTGCAAGACATGAGAGGTGAGAGAATGCCTTTTCTCCTTTATGTGTTTACTTGAAATCACATCTACCATTTCTGTCTCCATCAAAACCCTTCTCAGAGATTAGACACCGCTCCCTCTTTTTTTAAACTGCAAACTGGATATCAGTGTTCAAACCTTCTACAGACGTCTCCAGCTCACCCCAAATGAAATTCATCATCTTTTCCTCCAAAGTGGACCCTCCTCAGAGTTCTCAGTTTCCACAAATGGTATCAGAATCATCCAGGTTCAAAGCCTAGAGCTAGGCACTGAGCTGGGACTGGAGGCAGTCTCTGAGTGGGACTGGGAGCCTATCAGTTGCCAAGTCCTGGCAATGAAAATTCCCAAACTTCTACATCTTTCTTTCCTGCAGCCCCCCTGGTTCTGCTTTGGTCCAGGGTCCTGCTGCCTTTTACTAGGACAACCATGGGCTCTGACTTGATCTCCCCATCTCTACTCTGCTTCCCTCTCTCCTTCTTTCCCTTCTCTTCCTCTCTCTTGTCTTTCCTCCCATTTTTCTTCTGTTTGCTCAAGGCAAAAGCCTTCGTTATAAGTTAAAAGTAGTTTAAAAGAACAGAGATATAAGGACTCCAATCCATAGTGAGGATACACTTACCACATCTCAAATTTCATTCATTCATTCATTCATTCATTCATTCAGCCAACGTTTACTGAGTACATAGTGTATGCACTATGAAGAGGGATACAGAAATGAAACAAATTAGATTTCCTAATGCCCAGCCCTACCAAGAATCTATCAGTGGCTCCCCCCACCCATAAAATTATGCACAGTACTCAGATCTCTCTATGCCAGAACATAGACCCACCCTTCCAGCTCTGGCTCTCTCTCTCCTCTAGATACATCCAACACTCCAGTCACACTGAACTGCCTGCTCTTCCACTTGTAAATCCTCTGAACTATTGCCCATGCTGTTCCCTCTGCCTGGAAACATTCTTCACCTTGCATCTCTACCCACTTAAATCCCACCCAACCTTCAGGGCCCATCTCAAATATTTTCTCCTCCAGAAAACCTTCAAGGACTGCACCAACTGGATGTGTCCACTGTAGGAGCTCAGTAGCAGGGCTCCATAGAAGAAAACACATGAGCTTTGGAGTCAGACCTGGGTTGTGATTCCTGATCTGCCCAACACCAACTAGTACTTTGAGCAAGTTACACGGTTACTCTGAGCCTCACTTTTCCCATCTGCAAAATGAGGATGATATCCATTTCATAGGGTTGCTGTGAGGAGGGGAAGATTCAGGCAAAGCCACTATATGAAATTATCTTTTCATTTCTTTGTTTATTGGCAATACAGCAACTAGACTGTAACCTCCATGACAGTAAGGATCTTGCTTGACATTTTTAATATATTTTTTAAAATTTTTAAAAAGATTTTATTTATTTGTCAGAGAGAGAGAGAGAGAGCGCAAGCACAGGCAGACAGAGTGGCAGGCAAAGGCAGAGGGAGAAGCAGGCTCCCTGCCGAGCAAGGAGCCCGATGTAGGACTCGATCCCAGGACGCTGGGATCATGACCTGAGCCGAAGGCAGCCGCTCAACCACCTGAGCCACCCAGGCGTCCCGACATTTTTTATATTTTTATCCCCATATCTAAAACTGGCAGATAGCAAACACACAAGTATATATGGAATGAATATACCTCAGCTCTGCTGCTTATTAGATATGTGTCCTTGAGCAAGACACTTTACTTCACTGGGTCTCATTTTCCTGAACTGCAAAATGGGAATAAACAAGCCTACGTGAAGGGTTGTCCTGAAGGTTAAAAGGAATAAAGTTTGTGAAAGTGTCTGGTACAAAGTCCTTGGCAAATGCGAAAAGGCAGCCGTCTTTTCCCAATCACAAATACTCAAGACACAGTGAATCAGATGAGGCTCTTACCTCCCGTCTACATATTCCCCAATATATTGGCTTCCTGTGTACTCCATGGCGCCAGCCTCTAGCCTCCAGCCCTTGGGATCCCGGAGTCTCAATGCGTCCCGTCTCACTATGACAACCAAGATGGGCGGGGCCTAAGTAAAGCCCCGCCCCCAGCGCCTGCCGCCTTCCAGACACTGCGCACGCTCTGTGGCTCGCGGTTGGGCAGAGCAGTGCGCCTGCGTGCCCGGCTGCGCAGGCGCAGGCGTGAGGTGGCCCTTGGCGGTCGAAAGGGGAATTCAAGGAGACGGGGGCGACGCGGCTGCGGGCGCCTCCTCGGGTTTGGGGCTGCCGCCATCATGCCGGGGATAGTGGAGCTGCCTACTCTGGAGGATCTGAAAGTGCAGGAGGTGAGGCTCGTTCGGAAGCCAGGCAAGCGGGGCATAGGGCTGCAGCTTTTCGGGCCTGGGCCCAGCCCTGCTTCGTCTCACTAGACTGTGGGCCCCGGCTCCCCCCACGGAGTGCCCCCCCAACACAAACACAGGTCGCTTCCCGGACGCCCCCTCCTCACCTCCGGGAATCGCCTCGCCCCAAGCCCATCATGCAGTGGCTCTGTAGCGCTTTCCTCTCCCACCCTGACTTCCAACGATCTGCTTGTCATTTACGTGAATATAGTGGTAATTTTTCTTAAGCACCAGCCAGGGCCACTTTACTTACTTTAATGTCACGTAATACTTTACCCTTTCCGCGAAAGGAATATGCAATCCCGGGTGCTCACAGCCGAGCGAGAGAGAGAGTCGCTTCCAGGTGGCCTCGTCCTTACCGTGTTGGAGTGGAACTAGGAAAAGGAAGCAGCAAGAGGAGATGATACTGGAGAGTGGAGTTGCTGACAGCCCTGGGAGGGTGTTTGGTAATAGGACACTTAAGGCACTCATTTATTTAGGAGGATATCATTGAATAATTGCCGTATACATACACACCGGAGAATAAGAGGTATGGTCCCTGCCTTCATAGAGCTTATAATCTAACGGGGAGACAGACATAAAGAGGCAGTTACAGTACAGTGAAATTTGTGCTATGAAGTGAAGACAAGACAGTATATACAAATTATTGCAAATACAGCCACGCCTTGTCTAGATGTCAGGCAGGATGCCAGTTGTTACTTTACATCCATTAATTCATCACATTCTGCCAGCAGCACTATGATCTAGGGTATTCTTGGTCTCTTCGTGTGAAAGGTGAGAAAACAGGCCTTGGGGAGTAGAAGTCATTTGCCCAAGGTCATATAGTTTAGTAAGTGGTGGAGCTGGACTGTGAATCCAGGTCTGAGTTTAAAACCCATGCTTTTAAACTCTTGTATTATGGGCAAAAGCTGGAGAAAGTGAGAAGGCTAGCAGAATGTTTTGAATCTGGGAGACAGGTGCTCTTTGATGTGATTCTAGGGTTGGTGGGAAGCTCAATTGTTGCTAAGCCTGGAGAGAGGTACCTCAGGCTGGTAGGACTGGGAAGCCGCTTCTACAAGGCCAGACTTATTTTATAAGTGAGGTGGTGGGGAGAGGTGGAAGGTTTTAAAGCAGAAGAGTGTCATGGCAGGACTGGATAGTAGAAAGACTAGGCTGCATAAAAGGAGAAGGAGGGCAAAACTAAAAATTATGTGCCAGAGGTTATATCCCAGAAGTTAAGGGTTTTACTTTCATGATTTCACTTAATCTTAGATGCCTGTGAGAATGGCAACTATTGTTTTTCGCAGATGGAGGGCTTTTTGCTATGTTCAGGGACTTTAAAGTAAAGTGACATTTATTAAGAGGTGGCCTCCAGTATTCAGTCTTGGTTTCTTGTCCCACAGTGAAGTTGGGTTAGCCTGAGACTGCTGGATTTTTCATGGGAACTTTACTTTGGGATTCAGCAAACACCCGAGGTTCTACTTCCTGCAAGTATTCTGTATCTGGAATAAATTTGCTGTTAGCGTTTATACAGTTGAATTGAAATACAGATAATTACATAAATAACTAAAATACAAGACAAAGTGTGATTAAATGCTATGGAAGAGGAGCAGACATTGTTTAAGAGAAGAGAGCAGGATTTAAAGTTGGATCTAAATTCCAGGCCTGACTGCTTGGTTACCTAGATTAGTCACTTGGAGTATTTGCAGACATAGTTATTTTATTTGTAAGATGAAATGATTCCAGCTGTATAATTCTCTGAGGCTATAAAGGGAACAGAGAAAGTACTTCTCGGTCATAACGTGAGACTTGGCTAAATGGCATTTGAAAAATAGCACTTATAGGCCAAGATGGAGTAATGGGCTTTAAGCCAGGGTTAGATCTGAGCGAAGGTAAGGAGGTGGGAAAATGCAGGGGTTCACAGATGAGTTCTGGGGACCATGAGTTCAGTGTTCTGAGACAGCAGCAAGTCCCTTTTTGGAAGCATCTTGGGTGAGAAGGCTGGATCCAGAGGCTTTAAATACCCGGTAAAAAGTTTAGGCTTTGTTCTGCTGTTAAGCCTGAATCCTTCCAGGGCTTTGTTGCTAATTTGTTTTAATGGAGTATGATAAGAATTGTCTTTTAGGAAGATCACTCTGTTAGCTTTGTGACGAATGGATTGAAGAAAGGAAAAGAAAAGCAAGATTAGTTTTAGTGGCTGTTGAAATAATGAGGAGGCTGTTAATGAGCTCAACATAATTGGGGACTGCTCACAGAACCAAAGGACAGGTTTACCGGGACGTGGTCAGACGGGGCAGTGGCTTAGGTACCGCAGGCAGGAGAGGTTGAGGAGTCTGTCAGGTTTGTTACCGGACAGCGGGGCTGAGGAAGCCAGAGGGAGCAGATTTGATAGACAGATTAAACACGTTTTGGACCTCGTTTTCTTTGGAGTTATAACACATCCCTGTGGAAGAAGCATCCAGAAGCTTAGGCTGGACACTCTTTGTACACACTGACAGTTTTGAGTAGAAATAATAGCTAATATTCATGATGTGCTAGGCACTGTTCTTAATATTTTCATATGTGTTAACTCATTGAAATCCTCAATAGTCCTATCAAATAAGGACAGTTATTCCCCATTTTCCACAAATTAAGTAAAATGGAAGGCACAGCATACATTAAAGACTGTAGAAAGAGGTGCAGGCATGGTTTAAGGAAGAGAGCCGGACTGGAAGATTGGTTGTAGATTGTAGGACTTTTTCTGCCTCCCTTTCCACACCTGCAGATTGTATAGACCTGCTGTATGGGGAGGCTGTCATGAGGGTAAATGAGGAAGATGCTGGAACTCTGTGTTCTTTGAGACAAAGGGAGCTGAATGAATTTGAGAGGGTATTCACAGTAAGCAGCTGTGAAAAGAGGTTGTTTCTTTTGGAACTCATCAGTCTTCGTGAAGAAGCAGGTGAGGAGAGATGGTGGCATCCAGAGTCCTTTGCCACCTTGGTGAAGGTAATGTAAGACAGAAAGGCCTGACTGAAGGTCACGGTCTGTGAATTCCAGTCCTGCAGTTGCCACTGACCTGCTGTGTCATCTTGAGCACATCTCTTAACCCCAGGAAAGAGATTTGGTGAGTGGTTATTGTGTTTTATTTTCCTGTGACAGAGCATATTTTATATGCTCAACAACGGGTGTGCCTGGATTTTTGAAAGGACCTCTACATTGGTAGGAAAGTCAGGCAAAGAATGCTGTAACTTTTTTGGGCACGATAGCTGTGAAGGCATTTGAAAGGTCTTTAAGGCATTTGTCAAGGAAGTAAATATAACTGACTTAATTTTTAAAATATATTGTTTTAAAAAATTTGAATCTTGATTATTTTTTTAAGATTTTATTTATTTATTTGACAGAGAGAGAGACCACAAGTAGGCAGAGAGGCAGGCAGAGAGAGGGGGAAGCAGGCTCCCTGCTGAGCAGAGAGCTCGATGTGGGGCTTGATCCCAGGACCCTGAGATCATGACCTGAGCCGAAGGCAGAGGCTTAACCCACTGAGCTACCCAGGTGCCCTGATTTTTCTTTTTTTTTTAAGAGAGGGAACACGAGTGCATGTGTGCAGGGAGGAGGGGCAGAGGGAGAGGGAGAGAGAATGCCAAGCAGGCTCCGCGTCCAGTGCAGAGCCTGACATGGGGTTCGATCCCATAACCCTGAGATCACAACCTGAGCCAAGATCAAGAGTCGGGTGCCTAATCGACTGAGCCACCTAGACGCCCCTGAGTCTTGATTTTTATTCTCTCAGCTCTTTACAGGTAATACAGCAAACAAGAGTATTCCCCTTAATTAACCTAAATAAACTCTTACAATAAAAAACTGTAATACAAAATCTTAGAGATTTTTAAACAAATTTATTAGAGTTGTCATGGCAGTTTTTACTTTTATCATAAGTTTGTCTTTGATAATTATAGCAAGTGTAATATTAGTAGACATCGTCCTTTGTTCTCCTCTTCCTGTAGTATGTAGATGAATTACTCTCTTCATCTTTCCTTGCCATTTATTGTATTAATAATTTAACCCAAGCTATGTGAAATTCGTAAAAAATAAAATTACAGGGGTTCCTGGGTGTCACGTTCGGTTAAGTATCCGACTCCATTTCAGCTCAGGTCATGATCTCAGTGTTTGTGAGATAGAGCCCTGTGGGCCTCCGAACTCAGTAGGGAGTCTGCTTGAGACTCTTCCTGCCCCTCCCGTCCTTGTACACTCTCTCTTTCTCTAAAATACATAAATCTTTAAAACATAAATCAAATTATAAAATTTTTAGTATAAAAATAATTACATTATTCTTACATAAGAATTTTTAATAAATATTTGCAAATCAAATCCAGTGATACCTTTAAGCATAATACACTATGGTAGAGTAGATTTTATTCTATCTATAATGGGAGAGTTTTGGAAAATCCTATTAGTGCTCTACACTTACAGATTAATGAAAAAGAAACCTGAAATTTTCCGTCTTTCCAGAAAGAACAGTAAAACAAAGCCAGTTCAGATTAGAAGGAAACTTCCTTACTGAGGAATATCCAAAGAACTGTATCCCAGACAACAGTAACAAACGTTGTACCAAACTGTGCTTTAAAGTCTAGAAAAAGGCAAGAGTGCCTACTGCCATTGCTGTTCATCTCTATTATCCTAGAGGTTTGGTCATAGCAATGAGATAGGGAAAAAGGAGGAAGAAAAGATACAAATATCAGAGAGGAAGGGTGGTAGTTTTTACTTATAAATGGAAGTTTTTCCTCCTAATTGTCATTAGCTTTGTATCAGAGCTGAGTTCAGAAAGATCTGGCTAGAGAGGAGATAACAGTGTACAAACAAGCAGTAATGAATTTGAAAATCTATTAGAAAAAAATATCCTATTAAGTGTATGAAAAATGTTAAAATACTGAAATTAAACAAGAAATGTGCAAGGTTCCTATATGACTGAAGCTCTAATTTTAACCAAAGAGCATAAGAATGACCTGAAGAAGAGGAGGGACATACTTTATTTTGGTGAGAAGGCATAATTCATGTAGTCTTGTCTCTTCTGTGAGTGTTGGATCCCTGGCACGCAATGAGCACTCACCAGCTACTTGTGCTAGACACTATTTTGGGTGCTTGGTGAACCACAGTAGACATGACATTTAATTATAGTTCCTTTTAGGGAGAATTGACATCTTTAGTCTCAGACCTCTGTTGAAAAAAAATCCCTACCCTCTTGGATCTTATATTCTATTGGTCACACACAGAGTGACCACTGATGATAGCTTTTATAAGGTCGGTAGAAAAAGATCCTTTGAGGAGATAAAATTTGAACAGAGACCCGATATTATAAACATGCTTGTTCCCTCTATTATAATACATGACTAAACTTTGTGCAGTTCCAATGCAAATTATCGGACGAAGGGGTTCATCTGAAAGAATAATGGAAGTGACTTTGAAAGGGAGGAACGATGAGGAGGGTGGTCCTCCTAGACAGCAAACGTTCTAAGTTCTAGTAATGAAAATGTTGTGGTATGGGCCCAGGAAAAGGCGGTACACAAAGTTGGCCAGCAGACCCTTGCTGCGGGTACAGTTAGAGGGACCCTGGTCTGTGTGAGGTCCCATGTGAGTGAGCTGTAACTACGCTTTCTCAGGAAAGTGTCCTGGGAGGCAAGTGAGAGACTGACATAGTTATGGGGTGGCTACCTTGGATATAGTCTGTAATTGTAAAAAATTCAAAAATTTTAGTACTTTATTATTAGTAATAACTTTCCGGACTAGATGCCCTCTAACTGATCCTTTCCAGACTCATCCTCTGTGATTCTGTAGTCTTCTGGGAAATTTATCTGTTCTATCACTTTCATTCCTGAAAAGGAGACTCATCAAGGCTCCCCAGAGTTAGGCTCTCTATCATCCTTCAGAGCTCTGCTTTGGAGAGCTAAGGGTTCTGTTAGGGCTGCCATTTCCTTATGTCTTAAATGGGGAGAGTAATGTCAACTTAATGAGATTAATATGAAGGTGAATAGAACATCATGCGTGTGAAAGAGCCTTGCGATTTCTAAAGCAGCGGAGATCACACGGGATTATTATGGGAGCTCCTATCTAACTTTCGTGGTGGAGGTAGACCAGTGCTACGTGTATTTCCTCTGTTTTGAACGGCAGGAGGTGAAGATGAGGAAGTGATATCCTGGTCACAGATCTGTGGTCTGTCTCCCGCTGTCCTTTCTCCAGGTGAAAGTCAGTTCTTCGGTGCTCAAAGCTGCCGCCCATCACTATGGAGTTCAGTGTGATAAGCCCAACAAGGAGTTCATGCTCTGCCGCTGGGAAGAAAAAGACCCCAGGCGGTGTTTAGAGGAAGGCAAGCTCGTCAACAAGTGTGCTCTGGACTTCTTCAGGTAACAGTCTTTCACATCAGTGCTGGGGGGCGGAAACATGTAGGTGTCTGTATCCCGGTGAACGTTAAGTAAAAGAAGAGTTTTAGTAGGAAATGCAAGACCTTGAAATCTGATAGACCCAAAAAGCCTACAGTAAGTGATGCAGTTATTTTTGTTATTTGTTTTTATTATTTGGTGTGTTCTTTAATATCCGTGAATGTTAATTTCCAAATTATAAAATACTACATTATCTTATATAGGATTGTTAGGGAAAATTTGTAGAAGTACGTAATAACTCAGCACACTGCTTGCTAACAGGAATTCACTAGATTGCTGTTACTATAGAACACTCAGTTACTGTGGAGTGAAAAGTGTGTACAGAGTCAAAGTATTAAGTAGGCCATTATGCTTGATACTGTAAGTAAAAAAAATCCAGATTGTAATTGTAGAGAAATGTTTTGACAGACTCTCTTAAAAGGGACCGAAACTCCACTTGAAGGGAATTGGCTTGCGTAGCTGTAAAGCCCAGGAATAGGACTGGGATTGGGCAGGGCTGGAATCAAAGGGCTTGCATAATTTCATAACTACTTGGTATCTTTTTTGCCTCGCTTCTCCTTCCCCAATCTCTTAGTTCTGTTTTTCTCTGTCAGGTTCATTTTCAGAGAGACTCTTTGCTTGCTGTAGCAGAAGTGGCCTCCAGCCACTCCACACCGCTGTGCTGCTTGCCTAGTACACGTAGACCAGCCGTGTGAGCAGGGCTCCCGGGACTGAGTCTTGTTGGCCTGGCTGCTTGATTTCATATGCATATCTTTGAATCAGGTGTGTTTCAGGAGATAAAATGCTGTGCTTGGTCAGGCCTAAAGTGGGGAGTAGACTTAGATTCATCTAAACCACTCTGCTGAGAGATAGGGAGGGATTGTTCCCCAAAGGGAAATTAGAAGGATGTTACAGAAGAATGGGGACCAACTGCTGGCTAGGCAAAACTCACAGATGTCCACTACAATGACGGGAGAGGGAAAAATCAAATTTCCTTCACATAATAGCTGCTTTCCTTCTTTCTTGGTTCTGCGTCTTTGTCCATATGCAAAGATATTTTTGTGGTTAGAGTCGTAGTAGTGTGTGGCTTAAAATTTATTTTTCCCCGAAACTATTGGGAGCGTTCTTTCTCTTTGCTAGATTGTCTTCTTGACCATCATTTTTAATGGCTATATAATATTCCACCAGCAGGTAGACCAACCCTAATTTGCCTGACCAATTCCTGTTATTAAACATCATTCCTCCCCCCCGCCGGTTTTTTATTGTTTTAGATAAATCTGCAGTGATTACCTTTGTGTGTAGTTCTTTTTCTCTTTTTAATTAATTCCATGGCATAAATTTCTCAGCAGTGAGATTATGCTATAAAAAAGCTTTGAATATTATTTATGGCTCTCGGACTGTAGTTGTCATTTTTTTAAAAGCTGGGTCACTTTATGCTGCCCGCAGCACTGTATCTTTTTCTACCTTACTGGCATTGTGTATTATTGAAGTATTTGATAGGTACAAAATGATATTTTATTCTTGATTGAATTTGCATTGGATTGATTGCTGATTAGCTTACGTGTTTACTTTTTAAACTTTTCTAAGAGAACTTTGGAAAACAATTTCTGCTTTGGCCTAGAGGTAATACCTTTTTAAGTGGGCAGTGTTTGGATTTCACAAGCTCCCGAGGTGCCCAACTGCCTCCATGAGAGGTTGCTGCCTCCATGCTGAAGTTGCTTTTTGTAGGCATTAGGAGGCAATAGTTGGGTGTGGGTACCAGGGTAGCAGGGTCCAGAAGAGACTGGGTACTTCAGTAATGCTAGCAGCTCTTCCGCTGTCCCATGCTGGAGGAATTAAAACACTGGCATTGTAAACAGTAGCCCGCTACCAGCGTGATTCTCAAGGGGGCAGTGGGGTGTGCTTTGGTGTACCATGGGCACCCTCGTCAGTGAGGCTAGGGGCCATTCAGAAGGGCTCCGTAGGGCTGTGCTGGTCTTCCTTCTTTCGTGTGCACACCTCGCCACCTCCAGGTTACGCTAGAATCCCTGGAAAGGAATGTAAGAAGCTGGGAACATTGGTTGCTTCCTAGGAGGGAAACCCAGCAAGAATGGAAAACAGATTTTTCACCTTGTATTTCCTCCATCCCATCTCCAAGTTTCCTCCTGAGCTGTGTAAAGTAAGATTCCCATGTTGAGTGTAGCTAGATTCTTAGAGTATGGCAAGCTAGCACTTTCTGGTCATGATTCCATTGGGGGAAGGAGAGTGCTGTTCATTTCTTCCAGTGCCTCATGTAAGGCTTTTACTTAAAATAATGGTATTTTATTCTTCTTTGAATTGGCATTTATTGGATTACCAGCAAGGCTGAATGGTAAGAGAAGGGAGTTCTGCAAAATAATTGAGGCTTATCTCTTATACACAAAAGTTACTTTTTCTTCAACCATTTTTGGTCACTAAATGAATTACATGCTACCTTGCTTCTTAACAGAGACCTCCAAATGTAATTTAACTTTTTTTAATGACAGATTAGTCTGTCTCTGTTCCGTGCATTACTAAAGTGAGGGCTCTGAACTGTGAGGAGCATAAGGTGGTTTGCCTCCGTACTGAATGACCCCAGGATCTTCCGCTTGTTAGTTTGTGTATTTGTCTTTCACAATTCTGTCTCTTCCTTTGCCATTGTCTGTCACCTCTGCCTTCTGTCAGCGTGCCTATCTCAGATTATGCTGCCTCTGCCAAGTTTGCTAAACTGATCATCTTTAGAATTGGATCTAAAGGAAAGAATAACGTAGACCCTAAGTGAGGGGTGTTCTGTGTAAAATATATGTGCTTCAGACCACAGTCTTCACATTTCAACTCATTTAGTTTTGCTGCATAAATAAATGAGGTCGTCTTCCTCAGAAAGCTTTTTCTACTTACTGGTTCTCAATCTGAGGATCTCCAGATTGTCTGTAAGTGAGGTAAGAGCATCTGCTCTCCTACCTTTCAGAAAGCAAGGCTGTGCTTTTGAGGTCGTTGCTTACTTTTTCCCTACTTTTCTGTTTTTCATTATTTTGCAAGGAGCTATCCCTAACCTAGCCCTCTTTTCCAGGCAGATAAAGCTTCACTGTGCGGAGCCTTTTACAGACTACTGGACCTGCATCGACTATTCCGGCCTGCAGCTGTTTCGTCACTGCCGCAAACAGCAGGCCAAGTTTGACGAGTGTGTGCTGGACAAACTAGGATGGGTGCGACCTGACCTGGGAGAGATGTCCAAGGTAAAAAGTCTCCTGCCGGGGCTCTTGCCTTCTGACTGAGGGGTGGGTGAGGGCAGGAGGGGCGGTCAGAAAAGGGTCTTCTGTGAGTATAGATCGGTTGGGAAAGATCTATTTATGAAACAGATTAATGAGGGAGTGATTATACACAATCCAGGAGTTTAATAAAAATATTTCTTTAAATAGATCACCCAGCATGTGCAGATTTGTTTTTGTTTAATTAGCTAATTGGAGAACAGAAGGGAGGAGATGAGGATAGACACAATTTTAGGGGCACTGGCAGTTGAAAGCCTTGAAGTTACTGTGGAATTCAGAGAGGAAATAGGACCGAGGTATGCCGGATTCTTCAGGCCAGATTTATCAGTACTTGAGATTTTTAAAAGTGTATCCCTGTAGTTTAAAAAGCACGTTTTCCTACTCTGTTCTGTATTTCCTATCTCAGTCATGACACCACCATCTCTTGAAACATCAGAAACCTCGATGTCTTTTTTCTTCATGTCCCTTTCTCCTTTTATAAAAAATCATCAGTTCCTGTAGGTAAGCATTTCCTGGATGATTTTTTTGAGTCCTCTCACTGTCCCCACATCTTGAACAGGAGTTCTTAACTTAGGCCGTGCGAATATCTGGGAGGGGAGGGTGGTCCTGTTCAGATTTTAGAAGACCTTGTATCACCTGAAATTGAAGAATTTAGGCTATCATTACATCTTCACTATAGGCATGATCTGTATAGAAAATAAATATCATTTTCCTTTTAAAACTTTTCGGGGACTTGCCCTTGCTTGCAATATTCTGGCTTACAAGAGCCTGTGTGATCTGACTTACCCTGCTGCTGCTGTTTTGTTTTTTGTTTGTTTGTTTGTTTTGTTTTTGAGAGAGGGGGCAGGGTGTGGAGCAGAGGGAGAAGAGAATCTCAGGATTCTCACACAGGGTTTGATCTCATTACTCTGAGATCATGACCTGAGCCGAAATCAAGAGTCAGACACTTAACCAACTGTACCACCCAGGTGCCCCGACCTACTCCCGCTTCTTGAGCTTCATCGTCCTCCATTACCTCTGGGACAAGTGGCAGGATGGCAGGGAAAACTCAGGTTTGGATGGAGGAAGATAGTACTATTGAGTCACTGTGGGATCCTGAGCAAATTGCTGATTGTTTCCTGTCCTACCACATCTCCGAAATAGGACCAGTATTCATCCCTAGTTTTCTGTGAGGATTAAGCTTGAGAGCTTTTGTGAACTTCCAGCCTAACGCCTGGTGCACAGGCCCACAGTTCGCCCTTGTTCCCTTCCCTTTATGTATAGCATCTATGGGTAGTTGGGTCTTAAGCTTGGTGTCATAAGTAGATGAGTGGTTTAGCAATTTTGTTTTGCTTTTGTCCAGATTGATTATCTTCAGATGTCTTCTTTTGCTGCCCTGCACAAATCACTTTAAATTGTTGATAACTCTGTTGGAAGGTGGTGGGACCTACACATTTATCAATGAAAACAACCTTGTCTCATTTCTGTCTCTAATCAAAGGAGAATTAACAAATCATGCTGTTAAGAAAGCATATTGAGGGTGGGAGGTTAGGGGAGCCTGGTGGTGGGTATTAGGGAGGGCATGTATTGCATGGAGCACTGGGTGTGGTGCAAAAACAATGAATACTGTTACGCTGAAATGAAATTTAAAAAATCAAAATTAAAAAAAAAAAAAAGCATATTGATTCCTGAACCTTTGTGTTAACGTTTTTAAAAACCTATAAAATACTGTCTTGTTTTCAAAAGTTTATTTCTTTAAGAGGATTATCAGTTTTAGTCATACTTAAAATCAAAATCCAGTAATCTTTTTTTAGAAACGTCATGACCAGCTGGATAAAGCCTAACTTTTAGCTGCATTCACTTCTGCATTCTGCTTCCCCCGGGTTGCCTTTCTCCCCTCTGTGCCCCTGGCCAGTTTCTACTCACTCTTCTGCCCTCAGCTTCAGTGTCAATGTCGTTTGAAGTTTCCAACCTTCCTAACCATTTGCTCTCTCTCCCCCATAATTCCACCATCCTGGGAAGGCTAACATTGACAGTAACTCACGGAGTACCCGCGAAGCATCAGGCACCTGACTGTGTAGTATCCTAATAGCACTGTCACCCAGTAGCCCCATCAAGAGATGGGAAATTGAGCATTGGGTAGGCTGCCCAAGGTTGTATACCTTAGCAGTTAGTTGGACCACATGCTTCTGCTCCCTTTCTCTTTCGATATGATACAGAAGAGGCAGTTGTTTTCTTGTTCTTGCCACAACAATCTGTCCTTTTAAGGGGTCTGTTCATTACTTTAAATTTAAGAAACATGTTTCTAGATTTATTTCGTACATATCTTGAATTCCTGAATGGAGCTTCACATGCCAGGTGGAGGCATTTGGAGGAACTCTGTCAAGCAATAAGGAACGATTAGTGATCTCTGTGGTGGAGAGGGGAGAACACTATTCTAAAAAACAAGCAAACAGCTAGTCTGGACCTGTAGACAGAAGGCTTGGGTCCCTGCTCCAACTCTGACATGGAGCATGTATCTTGATCACGGGCAGGTTGGCCTCCCTGGTCCTCACCTGTGAACTACAGATAATAATGTCTCACGGTGTGGTTATAGTAATAATTGTGCTATTGTGTCCCTGAAAGCTCCATTCACAGTAAATGGTTTTTGAATTTGTGCAGATGGGAAGGCTCATCAGTCATATCACAGGGAGTGGCTTGAAGATCAGACCACTACATAACAACATTGTTAGTAACTGTGGCCTTGTCTTTCCATTTCTCTCTGTGTTTCCTCATCTTTAAAGTGAGAACAATTGCCAGTGGGTTTCTGATGGAGATTTTGTGACCATCGGGGCTGATGTGGATGTAACCACCTTCCGTCTCTCTCCTGTTACCATTGTGTGGTGCTCCAGCGAGCTGCCAGGCCTCTTGGCTTGGCTCTCCCACTTCTGGTCCTGCCCCTCTCTAGTCTAGCTTCTGTACCTTCCAGCCTGCAGATGTGCTTGGACCGCCTCCCTGCTTCAATACACCTGGTGCCACTGGGGTCAAATTCAGACACTTTGCACATCGTCCAGTACCCTTCACTGTCAGGCCCTTGTCAGCCAGTGTAGTATGTTGTTTAAAAACACAGGCTTTGGAGTAGGCAGATCTGGCTTCGAGGACTAGTTTTCCCACTGGTAGGCAGGTGGCCACAGGGAGCCTCTGTGAGATGATCTTATGGGAGTTTGAGAATGAAATGGAATAAGGTGCTCAGTATCGTTTCCAGCAGGTGCTTGCATAGGTGCCTCTTTTCCCACCACTATTCATGCAGCCTTTGCGTTGCCATTCTAAAGATATGGCTCTCCGTGTACACACATACTGATTACTTGGAAAGTCTTTCTCCTGCTAATCTTTCTGCCTGGCTCATGGGCATCCTTAAAGATGACGCTAAAGGTTACCCCCTCTGAAATCATCCAGCCCCCAGCCTTCAGGATGGGTTACATGTGCACAGTCCTTGCTCTAAATCCTGAGTGCCAGCATTTAGTTCCTGCCTCAGTTGTGATAATTTGGTTAGGAAGTCTTGGTTGATTTTCTTGTCTGGCTCCCTCGAGGACAGTGTGTGTCTTGTTCCCTACTGTTTCTGAAACTTTTACCACAGGGAACGCCCCAGAGAAGGCTTTCTTAAATGTTTGTTCAAAGGTCAAATGAGTCTAAATATGGTTTGCTGGGGCTTGAAAAAAGAGGGGTAGTTGGGACAGCAGGACCAGAGAGGAAATGCTGGGAAGTATGTTCTTGGTCTCAGACTGTTCCGCCTGACCTCAGCCTTGCTTCTGTCCTCTTCGCCCCTCACAGGTCACCAAAGTGAAAACAGATCGACCTTTACCGGAGAATCCCTATCACTCAAGAGCAAGACCAGAGCCCAACCCTGAGACTGAAGGGGAGCTGAAGCCTGCCAAACATGGTAGCCGCATTTTTTTCTGGACCATGTAAAGTTGGCTCCATGGCCCACACTCAGTCACATGCCCAGACAACCACTGGTGAAATTCCCATGCAGTTTGCATCGACCGATAGAGTGTTCTTTCCGGGATCACAAACTTAACAGAAAAGTTAATTTATGTGACTTGGCAGATATTCTATATCATTTCCTGGCCATTAAAAATTTTAAAGGAAACAGTTGTATTTTATTATGTTTTATATAACCTTTTGGCCTTTAAAGATGACTTCCCTTTGCTTGTTCTTCTTGTGGTCCTGCCTGCTTCTCTCTCTTCGCTTTAAGTAGGCATTCACCAGTGTGGCTGGGGAGCCACATTCGACGGGCAGAAATGACTGTGTAAAGGAAAGGCCCTCTTACAATCTCTGTGTTCACGCATTTTGAAGTCTTACCTCTCTCCTCATCCAGCATCTCAGACAAATAGCTTTTCCTAAAGGTCATACAAGGGAAGTGTCCAGGATAGGAGAAGTGAAGAAATGTTTGAGCCTTGTGACTCAGGCCATGGGAGGGGCCTCCTGGCTGGGTTTTAGGCAGTCTTGCTCAAAGTTTCTTAAAGAACCAAACTTCCACCACTTCCCCTTGATATCCCATCCTTAAGCATTATAACCCAGATGTTTTTCCTGATAGACAAGGGAGGTGGAGGCTGAACTCCCAGCTCCAAAGCCAGGAAGTCGGGAGGTCTGAGTGTCAATTCCAACCTTGGGTGTGTTCCTTAACCTCTTGTGAGAGGTTGAATTTGAGGACAAACTAAAGGCAACATGCTTATCTACCTCCTGGGCAGGTTAAAGCCACAAGTATTTATAAAGCTCTGGTTCAAAGCACTATTATGTCCTTATTTTCCCTTTCATTCAGTTCCTTTTTCACTACCAGGCTATTTCCTCTACATCTGACTGGGTCTCTCTACACCCTTCTGCTGGTGGCCTTCAGTTGTACATGGCCCTGTGTAAGTCCGTGGCAGCTTGGTTTCCTTTTGTGGCACTCTAAAAAGCAGGGTTGTCCTATAAGTCTTTCCAAGGGCCTTTCTAACTCCCACTCCAGAGATCCCAGGCAGGGAGAGTCCTGGGAGACATTGGAGGGCCTCTTGCCCAAAGTGTCAGCACAGCTCAAAGACAAAGCCCTGTGTGATCCGCCTGACCCCTCCCCCACCCTAGTCCTACCCCACAGTTGGGAGCACTTGGGGGAACCTCACTCTCACCTGTTCTGCAGAAGTTCCTGGCCAGCTGCCTTTGCCTCATTCTTGAAATTAATGTAGAAAAAGAATAGATTCTTATATTTTATTTATTTAATTTTTTAAAGATTTTATTTATTTGACAGAGATCACAAGTAGGCAGAGAGGCAGGCAGAGAGAGAGAGGGGGAAGCAGGCTCCCCGCTGAGCAGAGAGCCCGAAACGGGGCTCGATTCCAGGACCCTGAGACCATGACCTGAGCCGAAGGCAGAGGCTCAACCCTCTGAGCCACTCAGGCACCCCAGATTCTTAAATTTTAAAAACAGCTAAGGCAACCTCTATTAACCTGTTGGTGGCCAAGTAGTTGGAAGCCACCCCTGGGTGGGGAAAATACAAGCATGCTCATGGATTGGCATTTATGTGACACCAAGCTATGTGTTGCTTCTTAGATTCTTTCTGCAGAAGAAGCTGGGACCCGCATGAGGAATAAATATTTGTTGAGCACGGTGCATTGTGCCCAGTGCTTCCCATGTGCCAACTCTCAGTGCTCAGCTTTTGAAAGAGTCTGTTTGTCTGGTCCATTTCACAAAGGAACGCTAGCTTAGGGAGCGGTGAAGAAGCCCCAGTCTTGACGAGAAATAGCAGGTGTGGGAGGCACATGAAGACTGGCTCCCTCTTGGGAGCCAGTGGCCAAGCCAAATGGCCACACTTGTTCTTCGAAGACAGTGGTTCTCAGCCTTGGGTGCCCGTTCAAGTCATCTGGAGACACTTGAACACCCGTGTCTGGTTCCTGCCCTCTGGAGATTCTGATTTAATTGGTCTGCCAGAGCCTGGAGTTTTTGAAAGCTCTCGAGGTTACTCTGAGGTCCAGCCAGAGGATAGGTCACAGGTCATACACATAAAGCAGACCCAGGTTAAGCACTACTAAGTAGGAAGTGGCTAAGTGGAGATTTAAACCCAGATACATCTGGTTCCGAAGTCCATACTCTTAGTATGTATTACTGCGTGTAAGTCACACGAGATCTTAAAATGAAGATTCTGGTTCAGTTGGTCTGGAGTAAGTGCTGAGGTTTCCGGTAAGCTTCGTGTTGGTGCTGATGGCTGCTGGTCCGTGGACCACACTTTGGTTAACAAGGGAATAAACCATCTTTCTGAGTGGACAAGCTATAGCTGATGGATCCATCCTACTGCGGGGTCTAGCTCCAGGTACCCCCTGATAATTCACCTTCTTAGAGCAACAAGGCCCGAGCTGTTAATGGCTGCAAATTCAATTGTAGGATGTTTTAACTTTTGCCCAAGTTGGACAGAAGTTCTTGCCTTTCCCCCTCCCCACCTTGCTTTGAATTCCTTGAACAAAGAAACTAACATTTGGCTTTCCTGTATTCTTGATGGAATTACACCACATCATAGCCTTCTAGGACCAAAGCATCTAAACAAAGATAGAATCCCCCAACCTCTCAGAACAAATAGGTCTCTCAATTTCAGTAGGTGAAAGGTCACAGAACAATTTGAAAGCAGTTAGTGCAAAGGATCTCTGAGCAGGGCTTCAAATAATAAGAGAATATTCCTGCTGGTTTGGCTTGAGAATAATGAGACTAATTCTTCCCATTTCCAAAGGAAATTTATCTGCCCCTTTTCCTCTGCCCAGCCTATTCCTGTCTTCCCTATCTGAGCGAGTGGTGTCTCCATCCTTCCAGAGTCAAACATGAGACGCACCTTTTGACTCCTGCTCACTCCTCTCCGAGTTCCAGTCCAACACCCAGCCCTGTTGAATTCCTTCCATAATCTCCCACATTTGTTACTTCCGTTTTTATCTGTCACTGTCCTTGCTTGTTTTTGTTCCCCTTGCCTGCGTTGTTAACACTGCTTCCGGATGGCTCTCCTACCACCACCTCGCCCGCCAGTGCACCCTCTGACTTGCTGCGTGTGCCTCTTACTGCTCAAAAACCTTCAGTGGCTGCTGAGTGGCTATTGACTGGAACCAAATCCTTACTGGCATTCTGACGCTCCATAATCTGGCCTTAGCCTAACCCATTTCCCCACCATTATCTTCTCCTTATCATGTGCCCCACCGTCTCCCAGGTGCCATTCCTCAGGACTGTTCTCTGGTTTCCTGGTCATCACTGATGCTGTCATCCACTTGCTGGGAAACAACCCTTCCCCCATCTCTGCCTCTTGAAAGTCTACCCATCTCTCAAGGCAAACACGAATGCTGTCTTCCCCAGGAAGTGTCCCCTTCCTACAGCCAGAAGTGGTCTTTCCTGCCCCTTTGTTCCCAGGACACAATATAACACGTGGGTTGAGCACAAGGGATCTGGAGTTGGGCTGCCTGGATCTGAATCCAGCCTCTTTCTCCCCAGAGGCCAACTGAGACACCTCCAGCTTCCTCCCCCACCACTGTTCCCCCAACTCAATCCACACGACTCCGCTCTCTGCCATTTCAGACACCTGCAAAGTTCTCTCCCACCTCTTCTTGGTGAGTCTTTCCCTCAAGATGCAACTTGAATTTGTCTCCTTTGTGAAACATCCCTCAACTACCCCCAGAGTGAACCACACCTTCCCTTCCTCCACATTCAAGAGCATCCTTGACCATTACGGCTGTCGTACTCCTTGTGAGCAAGAATCGCATCCCATTTTCCGCAGCATCTACTTGGTGTCGTGGTGGCTGGTGGATAGTCACGGCTTGATAACTATTTTTTGGATGAATGTTATTCACCCATTGGCCTCTCCAAAAGGGATTAGCTTAGTTACTCATAAATGTGTATCCTTGTGCAGGATAAACATGAGAATGTTTTCTGTTCAAAGAGAAGTGCTGGTTTCTGCTGTAATGATTTAGCATCGTTGGAGAAAGAAGGAAACCCTCAGGTTTTTGCCTTTTTTTATTCCCCCTAAAAGAGCACAGAAATCTCTGTCACGGTCTCAGTAAAAATGCTGTCTGTGAACTAAAGGGAGAATGCATAAAAGGTCAGATTAGGCTATGGTAATAAGAAATATAATTGCATGCTGGTATTCCTTTAATTTGAGGGTTGAATGCAAATTAAGCAGGCATGCCCTTTCTGGAAGCCTTGTTTTAATCAATTCTGCTGCTCTGGTGGAAAGAGTTGAAGCTATAAAGGATGATAATAATGTTTCTTTCATTTGCCATCTGAAACTACGATATTAGGTGATGTGACAGTATTTTGATGTAAAGGCTTTCTTCCTTCCTTCCTTCCTTCCTTCCTTCCTTCCTTCCTTCCTTCCATCCTTCCTTCCGATTGTCTGCTGACCATGCAGCACCATTGTGTTGCTGGGTTCCAAGGATCTGCGGTTCCCATTGGTGAAGTCAGCCCCATGAACTTTCAAGTAAAGCCTTTGGCATCTTTTCTTCTCTATCAGTGTGTGATGGGCAGCGGGCACAGCTGGGGGTGGTGGAGGGCCCTGATCCCGTTCCCAGCTCCATCTCTGACCTTGTTGTGTGGCTTTGGCAAAGCATTTTCCCCTCTGAGTCAGTTTCTTTAGCTATAAAGTGAAGTTTGGGACTAAGATGGTATCCAGGCTCTTTTCCACGCCAAGAGTTATATGAAACACTGTTTCTCTGCTAGCCAACTTGTTGGGGGAGATGATGGAGTTTTATCGATTAGATCTGATCACCTGAGCAGTTCATTCTGGAAATTTCACTAAAACAAGAAGGGCATTTCAGGCTTTGTTTTAAATAAATCACCCACGGTGGCATTTAAAGGGCATGATGTAGAAGAGACTGAGGGAGTTGATCATCTATTTAGAAATCGTTTCCTGTAACTTGTTATTTGAGGCTGAGTTTGTTCCAAGGATTATTATGAAGGCTTTGCACTTACAAGTTAAAGGAGGAACCCTTTGGAGACCATCCCCTATTTGGACTGCATTCTGGTTGCTAAGTCCAGTCTGAAGTACCCTGCTCTCGTGGGTTCAGACTGGCTGACAGTGGAGGCTGGGGCAGAGTGGAGGACTGGAGTGGGGAGGGTCACCTAGGGGAACAGGCAGCAGCACCCAGAATATGAGAGGGGACTGGACATCAGAAGCCAAAAGGCCAGCAGTGGGATAAACTGAGACAGAACCAAGGCAGCGTGATTGGGAGGCAAACATCCTAATAGAGTCGCCTACAAAAAACTATGGGCAGGCAGTTTGCAGAAAAGAACATCAGAATGGCCAACAAACTTATGAAAAGACGATTAACCTCAGGAGTAGTCAGAACAATCCAGATGAAAGCCATAGTGAGATGCCATTTTATTAGTTCAGCCAAATCAAGTATTGGCCCAGATGTGGGGGGGCGGAGGGAGGGAATGGGTGTTCTAGCCCGGGGGCAGGAGCACAGACTGATCCATTGATACGTTAGGGGAGGACAATTTGCTGCATCTACCAAAATACAAAGTATGTTTAGCATTCCACATCCGTAAAAATGTATGCGACAGAAGTGCTGATTCAAGTGTTTTAAGACACGTACAGGGATGTTTGTTGCAGCATCATTTGTAAAAATGGACAGAGAAAGAGAGAGAGAGAGAGAGAACCCAAATGTCAGGCAGTGGTGGCAGAGGGGTTGAACGACTTACAGCAGAACCATACGGTGCAATACTGGGAGGCCAGGCAAAGGCCTCAGGGGGGTTCTCTACGTTGCCACGGGAAGACGTCTAAGAGATCTAGCTCCCTTGCATGTCAAATGATTACATGGTGATGATTGGTCTATGGTCTACTTTCCTTTCTTGACTTGAGCTTCCCCAAACCAGAAACCATGTGTATTTTATCTCTGGAAGAAGCAAAATTGAAACCCTGATTGGCTCTAAAACCTGGGGTCATTGCTTCTCATGGAGCTGTGAGTCAAGAGTTGGGGAGTGACTAGAAATGAAGAGAGGAGGAGGGACAGGAGAGGAGAGGGGGAGGGAGATGACTTGTTCAAGACCACAGAGCTCTAGGCTTTCTTGGCAAATAGGGTCCCATTGACTGCTCTGGCTGGTGACTAATGCAGTGCTTCATGCCTCTGAGGGCCTGCAGAAACACACCTTATGTCTTTGAGATGTCGCTCCCTCCTCTGAGAAATGAGGACAACCACAATGCTTCCTTTCCGAGCTGGTAATGCTGATTCAGTAATAAGATGAGTGTACAACACCTGGCACCTATAGGTGTGCAGTGAACGTGACCCTCTTAAGGTAACAGGTGCACCCACAGTGGGGTTGTGAGACAAGCTGGACCGGCAGCGGAGCCTAGATTTTCCAGAGAAGTAGGACATGATACCCGCCTGAATGGCAGCCCCCAGCACCGTGTTCCCTGTGAGTCAGCTTTGGGCTAATTGGTGGACAATGGCGCTAATGAAAAGGCCATGTTCCTCGACAAAAGTACCCACCCAACTCCCAAGCTCGGAGACAGCTTGAACCAGTTGAGTGGCTCTCAGTTTCCGGGGAGGGTCCCAGCCTGCTGGTGGATTGGGGATGCAGACGCCCTCTCGCGCCAAGTCTGGCCTCCCGCTCCTTGCCAAGTCCAGCGCCAGGAATCTAGTTGGGAACCAGTGTGTCTCGTGGAGCATCAGCACTGGCAAGACTTTAGGCACCAATAAATTCCCTTTACTTCACAAATAGGGAAACCTAGGGCCACAGATGGGAAGGGCTCCGATAATTGCAAAATTAGAATTGAGTCTAGACTTCTGGCTTGCCCACCCTGGGCTACCTGAGGGGCTGCAGCCAGATGGGAGAAGGTTGTGCAGAGCTGGATGTGTGGGTCACGGCTGGGGGGCAGGGTAAGGGTTTGCAGACAGGGGACAATGTGAGCAAAGGAGGCACTGTGGATGCCCAGCGTGGAAACAGTGCCAACAACAGCTAACATTTCTTGGGCGCCTGCTCTTTGTCAGGCACTACACCAAATATTTTACATTTATTGGCCCATTCATTCTTCATAATGTCTGTTTTGTGTTATTTTAGAAGAAACTGAAGCTCAGAAAGACCATGTCATTGTCCCGGTCACACAGCTCCTAAATGACAGAACTAGGATTTAAACCCAATTGTGTTTGACTCTCGAATTGTCAGTCTTTTTTTTTTTTTTTAAAGATTTTATTTATTTATTTGACAGACAGAGATCACAAGCCGGCAGAGAGGCAGGCAGAGAGAGGAAGGGAAGCAGGCTCCCTGCTGAGAGTCCGAAGTGGGGCTCGATCCCAGGACCCCGGGATCATGACCTGAGCTGAAGGCAGAAGCTTTAACCCACTGAGCCACCCAGGAACCCTCGAACTGTCAGTCTTTACCAGTCTTAACACACAGTACACATCCCACATGCGTGTGGAAATGCTCGGCATGTAGTAGCTTGAAAAATGTGAGTTGACCATTTCCTCCCTTCAGAGTCCAAGTCACATTCTTCAGGTGCCTACTAAGTGCTGAGCACTCCCTCCCGTCCCGTCCATGTGCGGTGGTGCTCGCTACGACTACTACTATAGTCACTATGTCCTTTGATCGATGTGCGCATTCTGCTAGGTAAGGACACGTCCCCCAAGTTTCTGATGGGGAGTCGAGGCCCAGAGAAGTCAGGTGGCCTGCCCGCTGAAACCCGGCTGGCTGGGGACAGAGCGAGACATCAGACTCCAAGAGATAAGCATAAGGGACAGCCCGGCCAGGTCTCAGGAGGTGGGGAGGGATGGGCCAGGCCCAGGTCCAGGGCAGCAGCCCCTTCCTGGCTTCCTGACAGTGCTATTGTTTGAAGCTGGTTCCTGGACATCCAGGAAATGGGCGACATCACTCCCGACCAAGGAGAGGAAGCCGCTTAAATGTTTGAGCTCCACCTCACGAGCTGGCCCTGTGGCTGGAGACGGGAGCCAGGCCAAGGCTGCCTGACCCCTCCCCCTCCTGGCTCAGCCGGGCCACCCAACCCCCACTCTGGTGTCTGGCCCGCTCCAGCACCTCTCTGCCAGTCCACCCCAAAGCCTGCAAGCCCGGACCAGTGTGCTGCCTGCCCTCGGAGGCATCTCCAGGGCACCACTGAAGCCCCTCTCTCAGAGGGCCATAGCCCTGTGCGTTCTGTGGGTTGGGACTCACCTCCCACCATGCCCCCTGCAGGATGGGAAGCTGCGCCTTTAATTCCCTAGGAGCAGCTCTGCCTCACATGGCCTCAGTTTCCTTATCCATACAGAGGCAGAACTGGTGAGGTGGGGCTGGTCTGGGTCAACTCAAGGGGCACTTTCACCTCTGATGCTCTGGAATCCTGAGTCTGAGCATCTTTCTGCCTGGATGAGGGGAAGGGGAGGAATGGGTGGCACCCGGGGCCTCAAAAAGAGGAGGGAGAGGAGATCAGGGGGGCAGAACTCTCACTGAGGGTCGAACAAGGTGACTGAGCAAAGCAGAAATCGGGGATGGTTCTTTCTCTTGGACTCTGAAATCAGCATGGGTTCCAGTATGATTTCTGCCACTTATTGGCTGTGTAACCTTGAGCAAGTCACTCTACCTCTCTGAGCCTTTGTTTTCACACCTGTGAAATGCACACAGGAAGATGTCATTTGCAGAGTGGTTGTGGGAATTAAACGGGGTCATGGGCACAACAGGAGCCCGAGGCACGTGGCAAGCGTGGGGCTCCTCTCCCCTCATTTGGGGGCCATTTCTGGCAGCAGTTGGAGTGAGGTGGGAAAACAGACACTGTAACATCTGAGTTCAGCGATCAAAGCTCTGGGGGAGCCGGGAGAAAAAAGGCACAGTTCTGTTTCCTGACTCTCCCAAGAGCTGGGGAAGCCAGGCCCAGTTGTTGTTGGTGGGGGTCAGTGCCTGGCATTTGGCAAACTCACGGGTCACTGTCACCCAGGATTGTGTGTACCATGAGCTGGTCTGGACGCAGAATGGAAACCACAGCCTGGATGAGTGGCCTGTGCCCTTGGGGGGTCACCTGGTGCCCCTGCTAATCTACAGCACTGGTTCAGTGAGGCCACGAGCTAGATGGTGGACGATTCCCTCTCCCGCAGTCACAGCACCAGTCGGGACTGGAACCGGGCCTCCTGTATCCCAATCCAAGGCTCTCTGTGCTTGAGGAGGGCCCTGGGATCAGAGAAGCCCCTCTCTACTCCCCAGCTCCAGCCCAGGAGATGAGAGTCAGACTCTTGTCAGAGAATAGAAGGGGGGCAGAGCCACCTGTTTTCGTGCTAGCAGAGAAGAGACGGCCCCAAGCCGTGTCCCTCCCAGAGAGCTTTTCTCCTGGGCTCCCCAGCATTCCTGATCTGCCCCATCCAGCGGGGACAGGGGACTTTGAGCCTTCTCTCTACCTCTTGGACCTCAGGCTCCTCTTCTGTAAACTGACAGTAAGTAACCTTCTTAAGGGCTGCAGTGAAGCAACAGAGAGGAAGCGCTCTGAAGCCCCGGGCAGGTGAGGGGCTGTGGTGGACCTTTCATTCGGATAATAGCATTAGTTGAGCACCTATTTTGTGCCTTATCATTTGCCCCACACCCCACAGCAACCTGTAAGGGAGGCATCGCATGGATAAGGAAACAGGTGCAGAGAAAGAATCTATCCAAGGCCACATAAGGTACCGTGGCTTATAGGAGACCAGAACTCCAGTCCCTGGTTCCAGTCCAAGGGAGCCCTCTTCCACACACTCTGCTGTCCCGGCCTGGCAGCCCTGCCATGCTATGCTGGGGGCAGGGAGGGGAGGACTAAGAGAGGAGGGGGAGGGCTAGAAACCCTCCCCAGCCTCCCACCATAGGGAACAAATCTCTAGGAAGCCCAGCGGGTGGTTGGGTCCCAGCGCTGATTGCAGGAGATGGCACTGGGGCCAGGCAGTTGCCATGGCGACTTCCTGAATGCAGCACTGTTCCTGCTGAGGCTTTGGGAAGTGGAGACATACCTGGGCAGCCCCTGCACTGGCTCCAGCTCTCGAAGGGGGAGGACACACAGGTCTGTGGCAGGCGGGCTCACATGGAATCCACACACATGTGAGTGAGCTCTGGCAGCAGAGAGGAGCTGGAGCATGCACACGGGCCTGGGATGCAGAGATCCACTTGGGGCTGGGTGCAAACCTTCCTGACAGTGAGCAGATCTAGGGATGGGAACCAGCGAGGGAACAGAAGGAGTCTGGGAAGGTGTTCTTGGCAGAGGGAATAAGAGGGAGCCGCTCGAGAGTGGCCAGGGTGCAGCTGGGCCGGACGAAGTGGGGTGGGGTCGGATCACCTGGGGGTCTGCATGCCAGGCTGAGGAGTGTGGACCTTCTGGAGGCACTGGTGAGCCAGAGTGGGCTTGGCAGCAGAGAGGTAGCATGGTAGGACCTGAGATCACATCAGTGGCCCATGCAGGGTTAGTCAAAGATGGGAGAATGAAGGCAGGGGGACCAGGGTGGAGGCTGATCTCCCTTACTTAATGGTTCTATTTTTTTTAATTAGCATTTTTACTTTCTAACACATAACCACTTATTTAAAATATTTATTGCTTGTTATCTGTCTTCCCCACTAGGAGCAGAGGGATTTGTCTGCTTTGTTCACTGATGTATATCAAGCACCAAAATGAGTGTCAGGTACATGGTGTTCAGTAAATACTTGCTGCATGGAAGGATGGATGGATGGATGGATGGATAGGTGGATGGATGGATGGATGGGTGGATGGATGGATGGATGGATGGTTGGGTGGATGGATGGTTGGATGGATGGGTGGATGTATGGAAGGATGAGTGGATGGAAGGATGGGTGGATGGATAGGTGGGTGGATGGATGGATGGATGGATGGATAGGTGGGTGAGTGGATGGCTGGCTGGCTGGCTGGATGGTTGGGTGGATGGGTGGATGGGTGGATGGATGGATGGGTGGATGGGTAGGTGGGTGGGTGGGTGGGTGAATGGACGGATGAATGAACAAACGAATGAGTTCTGGATAAGAGTGGCAGAAGGGATGGAGAGAGATGTAGGGCCTGAGAGACATGTACAAGGTAAAGTGGTTGGTTGGATGAAGCTTGAGTTGGTCAGTTGGTGGACATGTGCCTGTGGCCCCCTCTGAGTTGATGGGTGTGGCCCCACATAGGTGATATTCTAGCTCATGAATGAGGCTGTGGGGTGATTCCAAGTGGGCTGTAGGATGCTGGAACCATGAAGGATTGAAGGGTCAGATGGGGAAACTGAGTAGACCCCATGAGCCATGGATTGGGCCTAAGTGCACTGGGTGGAGGGGGAGCCTTAAGTCACCTTGGCTGAATGTCTCAGGTCTTCCCCTGACTCCTCTGGGGCTTGGGGTCTGTGGCACCTTCTGGACCACTGCTTTGCAATCAAAACATAACATAGGCCACAAATGCAAGCCACCTCCATGATTTGAAACATTCTAGTAACTCAAAAGGAAAAAGTAAAATGAGATAGGTGACGGTTTAGGAGCAGAGCTTACACCCCCCACCCCGTGTGGCAACCGTACCACCAGTTCACAGGTTATCAATATAAAAATGATACCTGAGATATTTGGCCCTCTTTTTCTGGTCCAAAGTCTGAAAACAGGTGTGTATTCCACATGTGCAGCACACCTCAGCCTGGCCTAGTCACGTATCAGTGCTCGGGAGCCACCTGTGGCCCGTGGCTACTGCGCTGGATGGCACAGCAGTCTGGGCTGCGAGCCTACCCCCCAGGAATGAGGTCCTGGGTGGGGCTGAGTCTGGAGAGGTGCCTCGGGGGCATCAGTGGGTGGGGTGGGGGTGGGAGAAGGGAACACCTGGGGCACCCTTTCCTGCTGCTTTCTCCGGGTTCAGCCCTGTCACTTGCTAAGTCATGTGACAGCCTTTTGTTGGGCACTTACTATATATAAGGCACTGTGGTAGGTGGTAGGGCCAAATTATAAGACTATTTCCCCTCTCGAAGATAGGGAAGCTGATGCTCAGAGAAGTGGAGGGTCTTTCTGGAGGTCACTCAGCTGCTAACCCTCTGAGCCACTTCCCCGGCTTCATGTTGCACGGGGTGCCTAGAAATAAGTAAAGGCCCCAGGAGGGAGGAGTGGGGTACGGGAGGGGTCTACCGAAGGCCTTCCTCAAGGAAACCCCAGCCTCTGGACTTTACGCCTCCCTGGGGACAAGCTTCCTCCCCTCCTCCTCAACTTCCTTGCCCCCAGCCGCCTGAGCTGTGACCCCAGGGCCTTGAAACCAGCAGTTCCTGATGCACCTGTATTTAAACTCTCTTCTTCCTGAATCACATTCAGTCCAGTGACGCTGCAGAAGGGACTGCTGACCAGTGCTGACCTGACAGCTCCAGGGGCTGGCCTGGGGCCAGTCAGGGTGTCCCTAACCGGAAGGCCCATCTCTCACCAAGGCAGCAGAGGGCTAGGAGTAGGGGTGACGCAAGCCCCTGTTCTTGGTGCTCAAAGACATGGGATCAAATCCTGACAAACTTTTTTTTTTTTTTTTTAACCAGCTGGTGACCTTGGGGAAGAGACTTTGACCCTCCAGGCTTTGGGTTCTGCCTCCATAAATGAGCAGGGTAGCCAACCACCCAGGCTGAGGCGGCCCGGTGGCCCCAAAACACATTGTTCCTAAGAAGGGTCATGCAGGGCTTAGAAAGGGACCATTTTTCAAGAAAGACAAACTTGTGTGACTTTGACTTTGAAACCCTGATCCAGCTGAGCTGGGAGCCTGGCTAGCCTTCCTCACCAGTGCAAGCTCCAAATGGCTCTGAGCTCCAGGACGAAATCTGGCCCAAGGGGTCTCTTCCTTTGAGCTTTCTGTCCTCCTAGACTTTTCCAAGCACCAAGTGCCAAGTGGGTGCTGAGGAAGTTAAATAGCCTTTCTTTACAGATGAGGATACTGAGGCACAGGAAGGTCTGGCCAGTTGCCCAAGGTTGCCCAGCCAGGAGGTAGCAGAGCTGGGCTTTATGCCTTGGCTTCCTCATCCAAAGCCATTGCCTCTGGCCTCCGCCCACATGCTGAGGGGCCACGGCTGTCCTCCAGGAGTCACTCAGGGCAGCTGCCTCACGGACGGCCTGGGTCCCTTGTGGGCCAGGGCCAGCCAGCCAGTCATGCAACAAGACACGCAGGAGCAAGGAGGCCTCAGGGCCAGGCACGGCCGGATTCACAGGTTGAAGACTGTTCCTCCGGCCTTCCGGACTCCGTGCCTTCCCCTGCAGCCCCTTCCCCGGCCACCTCCCTTCCTGGCCCGGTGCTGGGGGTGACCAGCGGGTGGGGTAGCATCCGGGCTGGGTCTAGAGCTGTGAAGAGGGTGTCTGGGCAGAGACTGATGGCCTCTCAGTTGGCTGCCGGCACATCCTCAAATTCTTTGTCTCTGTGCAGAGCAGGGATTGTATAGGGGGAGGAGGTAGAGCATAGCTTAAGCAGAGGAGGAGGGGGTGGGGGTGGGGGTGCAAAGTGGGAGGGAGTGGGACAGCTCCATGGCCTGCTGCCTCTGCTTTTGGCCAGCCCTGAGGCTTGGTCTGGGAGGTGTGGGTGTGTATGTGTGTGTAAGCACATGTGTGTGTATTTGTGTCTGAAGAAGTCAGGGCCCTGTTTCCTGCTTTGGGGTCAGAAACGTCAACAAATCTTGGCTCTGTTCCCCACTTGCTGGGGGGCCCCAGGGAAGTCTCTCTCCTGTTTAGTGTCCCAGACCTCTGGTTCCCCATCCATACAATGGGCCTGTCCAGCCCTAACGTGCGGTTTATGTAAAGCTGAGCTGATTAGAACATTTGGATCTGAAATTCTGGAGCCCTTGGGGTCCTCCTGATGGAGGAGGCCGCGGGGGCTGGGTCTCAGAACTGTCTGAGGGAAGCATTGGAGGGGGCTGGGTAGGTGACCCCCAATCCCCAACCCCCAGCCCCACCACCAACCGCACAGGGCCTGCCAGTAGGGCAAAAGCCATTGTCTCCTCAGCCTGGGCATCCTGGCTGACTCTGCAGGGAGGAAGGGTGATGGAGGGGTGGCCAGGGAGGAAGTGGGGAGAACAGAAGCTCTCATCTGTCCTGAAAGAAACAGCTCCCAAGTGCTTGGGCCACCCAAATACATGATCTCGCCCCACATCCAGAGACAGACAGACAGAACCCTGCCCCCGCCCGCCCCAGCACACACACAGTCACAAACCCCTGTTCTCACAGCCTTCCCTCAAACACTCAGTACCTGTCATCTAGCCAACACCGGGCAGCCACACTCTGCACCAGGGGCTCCTGGGGAACCAAGAAACTGCACACACAGTATTAACCCACCGCACTTACACAGGCGTGTCTACGGATGGACTCGTGTGTGCGCGCGCACACGGTGTTACAGGACACACACGAACACAACCACACAAAGCAAAACCGGGCACAAAGCCCTTCTATAGTCCCGCGCTGATGCAGAATCCTAGGTGCCCCGGGGGGGCACACAAACCCTGTCGCCAGCAGGCGTGCAAGTTCACGCATGCGTGCATGTCCCTTTAGGGGGGAGCCCGGGGCTGTGCCCAGCTCTTTGGAGAACCTCATAGACACAGCCGGTGGTGTCACACAGCCCATTTTGGATGGGGTCGGGGCAATGACAGGACTTCTGTGGGGCCCCATGCCCCCTTTAGTAAAAGAAGCTAGATGGGCCCCTCCCCTAGCACCCCCCCCCATGCTCCAGCCCCCAGGCTCCCCCAGCCCCAGCATCCTAAGCACTAGGCATCCTTTCTGCTGATGCCCCTCTAGTTCTGCGGGTGAGTGCACTTAGCACATCTCCCAGAGGGCAAATGGCAGGGGGGGGGGCGGATTGCCCAAAGATGGGGCCAGAAGACGTGAGAGGTGAGATTCGAACCCAGAGCGCTGGGCCCCCCAAATTCGCACTCTCTCCCGCCACGCAGTCCCCATCTTCCCCGACCAAGGGGCCCCGCAGCGTGCTCCCGTGCCCCTTCATCCCAGCACCCCACAGACTCCGGGCACAAAGCCACTTGGCGGCGCTCGAGGGGGCGCGCGTGGGAGCGCGCGCGGGGGCCCGCGCCTCCGGCCAAGATGTTCCCTCTCGGCGTGATTGACAGGCTCGAGTGCCGAGAAACAAAATTGTTTATGCGCTAATGAATAAGGCCCTGATTGCAAGATCCTGTTTGGAAAATTATAGTGCGGCGGCGGCGGCGGCGGCCGCGGCGGCCCAATTACAGCCCGCGCTGCATATTCATTTCGTCTCTCCTTTGCATCGAGATGAACGGGCGGCCCCGCGCCCTGCAAAGGCAACGCCAAATTTAGTCCCAGGTTCCGCACTCCTCCGCGCCATTGTCTGCCCCGACCACCTGCCTCCTGCCGGCCTGATTGCCGGCCACGGGGTCCGCCCTGCCCCCTCCTCGCGCCGCTTCCCTGTGTCCTCTACCTCCTTGCTCGGGCTCCCGGGTTCTGTCTCCTCCGTCTCTCTCTCCCTCTTCTCTCTCTTCCTTCTCCGAGTGTCTCACACACTTTCTGACTCTATCTAGGTCTCTAACTCCGGGTGCGGGGCTCTCCGTCCAGAGCATGAAACACTGGATGCCTTTCCTCTCTCTGTGCTCCTGCTGTAGAAATTCTGTGGGTTCCTGGGTCCTCGGGGACAATAGGGACCGTAAGGGGATCCTGTCGGTTCTGTGGAGGCCGCGGAGATATGAGGTGGATCCCACTCGGGGGTTGGCTTTGAAGATGGGGTGGCTTGGCCAGTCCCCCAAACCTTAAGAGGAAGGTTCCTCGGTGTCAGTATGTCTCCTGCCTCCCGCACACATCCAACAGTCCTGGCACCTGGCGTGGCTGAGCTGTGCTCCTTCCCACTCAAGTGCCTTTGGGCATGCTGCTCTTTGGCCCGGACCCTGTCCTGTCATCCAGTACCCTTCCCAAGCCCGTCCTAAGGTGTCCTTGGTTCTCACCACCCCAGACAACAGGACAGCTCCCCTCCCCTGATCACCCTCACTCCCAGGCATGTCCTTCTGTTGTAGCAGTGAGCAGGGCCACACGCGCAACCTTCTCCAGGACCCCTAGCCATGAAGCCTGGGGACTGGGGCTGAGTTACCTACCCAGTTGCCCTGCTGCTCAATTCATGGTGGACCAAACCAACATGCCTCCTCTGTGATTGGGGGGTGGGGTGTTAATAAATCCCCCCATCCTGTTGTAGAGTGCTGGTGGGCAGGAACAGATGCAAAGCTGGGAAGGAGGGCCTGGGGGGCTCTCAGCCCAGGTGGGCCCCAAAGGTCAGGATGGCCTGTGTCTCTAAGCCCTAGCTTCCCAGCCAGCAGCAAGCACGGCTGCCCCTTCTTAATGGGGTCACTGCCCTCCTTGACAGGTGCCTGAGGCCCCTGTGCGTACCCACTGAGGTTTGTGGTGACAGTGACGGTGGTGGGAGCTTTTTAGAAGGAGAGGATCATTCACAGAGTGAGGCTGTGGTCCTTGTCCTTCCCTGGGACCCTTGGAGTGGTGAAGACACTTCCTCCTGGTGTAGGAAGCAGGGGACCTAGATGTGCACAAAAATGGACAATCATATACACCGATTGGCCTAGCCAAATACCTCCACCCAGAGACACACAAAGTAATATACTCACACAATCGCTATACACACCAACCCACAGAAACAGATTCAGCCTGAAAGATGCACAACGTGTGAGACACAAAGGCATTCCGTCCCATGGGCCGTGTATGGGGCAGCACTGCCCTCTGGTGGCTATTCTGGCAATCTCCCCATCTGGCCCAGACTGGCTTCCTGCAGCCACAGCTGAGCCACAATGCGGGGCACTGCCCAGACCTAGGGAACTGGGACTTCCAGGGAGGGAAAGGCATCCCTGAGGATGAAGGTCTCTTGAGTTCCAGTTCCCTGCCCCCATCCCCATGTACTCCAGGAGCCAAATTTGCTAACAGCAGGCCCTGTCCAGGGATGATGAGTGCGAGGGAGCTCCCCATCATGGGAGGTCAGGAACCATCTGCAGGCTGGTGGCCTTAAGTAGCACAGTGGACAGACGTGGAAGTCATCACCAGCTTGGGATGATCCATCCAGCCTTATCCTACCCCCATCCAGCCAGAGAACCTCCTGTTCAGTTTCTTCAACAGCCATCAAGCTTTGAGACCCTCTCCATACTTGGAACATCAGTGTGAGATCGTGGATGGTGGGAAGTGAGGTTGCAGAGAGTGGGAACCTTCTGAAAGGAGTAAGGACTGTATTTGGGGGGTAACAGGGATCTGGAGACAGGCGCAGACAGGGAAGCAACATGATCACGTGGGGATGGGAGAGCCAGTAATTAGAAGAGGATGGGGGCAGGAGGGCCAGCCAGGAGACACAGTGGTGGCCAGGACCAGGCTAAGGCAGGAGTGGGGTGGTATGGAGTGGATTCCAGAGCAACTAAGGAGATTGGCTCAGCAGCTTTGGTGAAGGGCTGGCTGTGGTAGGAGGGAGCCAGAGGAGGTCAGCATAATGAGGAAGTTACCCCGGGGGGAAATGAGTACTGGATGAGGAGTCCAGACAAGAGATAGCAAGAGTGACTTGGATCTATTAAGCCTGAAAGCCAGGGGGACACTGGTGGAAGATTTCCAGGGGGCAGTTGAAATCAGGTGTGGTGACATGCACGTGGGGGTCAGGACGTTATTGACAGGTGGTTAAAAGCAGTGAACAGATAAGATCACCCAACCGGGCCCTTAGAAGCCCCAAGCACTGAAAACATGGTGGTCCCCACCCTACATCTATCAGTCTGAAAGAAGGATACTGAATTGTCAAACATAACACTTTGGTGTCTTACAAAAATTTCATCATCCCCAAATAGATGGCCTCATAAAAACGAACATTCTCCTACCCGTCTCCCTTTTCTGGCACCCCTGGTCTGCCGGTGCTGTGAGGCTGCCTGCCTGCTTGCCTGCTAGGTGATCCAGCCCCACACCCAGGCAAGAACAGAGATGTTGGGTCCCGGGAAACATCACCATTCAGGGGCAGAAGGGAGCGAGATGCCCACAAAGTCTGGGAGGGAAGTCAGGGAGGTAGGAGGAAAACCAGGAGCGTGACTTTTTGCGGGGCCAGGGAAGTTGAGAATTTCAAGCAGGTCATGTAGAAAAGCAGAGCGGGTAGGCAGGTGAGGACTGAAGATGTTACTCCAGATATGTCCATGGGACTGCCAGGGTGGGCAGGGGTGGAGGGGTGGGGAGGGCAGGTGCCAACTGCTCACTCAGCAACACGGAGCTGGTTGCCCCTCCAGGTGTTCTGCTCCAGGGTGGAGAAACTCGGGAGCCCCTTACCCCTAAGGTATCTCCAAACTGAGCAACAGGAAGGGGATGGAACCCCTGGGCAGGGGTGGAGGGGAGCTGGCCTGGGAGGAAGAAAAGTAGTCTGGATGGATCTGGGGATCTGCAGGGCAGCGGGAGGCAATCCTTACTCTGACCACAAGGGGGCAGCATAAGAACAGGTCATGCCTTGGCCCAGCCTTCCGCACTTTAGGACTGTCTGTCCCGATCCTTTGGAGAGTCCTTGAACAACCTGGGTCTCAGTTTCTTTTCCTGCAAAGTGGGTCAGTTGGACACCATAATTGCTTGGGACCCTGAAGAGATTCCCTTCATTTCGTGTTGTCCCATCCATTACGCACTTGGACCTCTGGCTTGGCTGAGACCAAGCCCGGGACGGGGGACACATGTAGATGGACTCCCAAGTGAGAGCACACACCTGTGTCAAGGGTGTCAGGTACAGACACGCGGGCTGTGAGCGGGGACACAGAATGCTGGCCCGAATGCAGCCCATGGGCATACGCGAGGGGGGCAGAATAGAGACCACACAGTCGCAGACATGGGGCAAACCTGTCTATAACAGCAGCCTCTGGGGGCGGCTCCGTGTCCTCTTCTCTGCTCCTTCCGTCTGTGCTACAGACTCCGGCTGGGAGGCCAGAGCCTAGCTTCCTTGTCCTGCCCACTGCTGACCCTCTGCGTGACCTTGTCCACATGCTGCCCGTTCCAGGCCCCAGGGCCCTCTGGACAGCGGTGGGAGGATGGCACAAGACCCTCCTCAGTATCTCGCCAGCCTCACGAGCCTCTGAGGCAGCCCTGCCCCAGCCTTGGACACCCTCACACTGCCTCTCGCCCCCAGCCCCGGCGCCTCCCCAGGGGCCATGACAATCTTGAGGGTCAGGACAGCTGGTTCCCGGACATCAAGCTTTGAGACCCCATCAAGCTGGTTCCCGGTCTGTTCTGTGGTCCGATCTTCGGAGAGGCCAGCATGAGGGGTCGGGCCCGAGGTCTCACTGCTGTATCAGACTGAGCGTGGCCTTAGTGGACTGCTTCTAGAGGAAAGGCAGGCTGACCAGAGCTGGCCACAAGCAGGAATGTCTGCCCGGGGAGAGAGTGCCTATCTGAGGGGGGCCCTTCCCCACAGAGTGAGGCAGCCCAGGGTGGCCTGTGGAGAGCGGCACAGGAAAGAACTCAGGGACCAGTGGGACAGTGCCAACTCTCCTGCTATGTGACCTTGGGGGAGTGGCTAACCCTTTCTGGGCTTTGGCAGGGGGACTTATGCAGGGTTCTAGACAGTATCTTATAGGTCTAGAGTAGCCCGTGGGTCATGGTGAAAAAAGGCAGGCAACTCTGGGCCAGCCACTTGTCCTTGGGGGCCTGGTCTTGGGGAAGGTGGCCTCATGAAGACCACTGAGGCTCTAAGTACTGGGGATCTGACTTGGTTAGATCCTAACTTTTGGCTTGGGGGATAGGAAACGGTAATCAAGAGACTCTGTAGTCACCCACGCTCGGCTACTGCCTGGGCAGGTGACCCTGTGTGAGTCCTCTCCCTTCTTGGACTTGCCATTTCCTGTCTTTCTGAGTTCTGCTCAGAGCAGGACCTTCAGAGCTCCCAGCTCCCACTGGGCCCACGGCCTCCCAGGCGGTGGGCTGAGTTGGTTCTTGAGGCATGGCTGGCTAGGACTGGCAGTGCCAGACGCGTGGGGGGACACAGGGGCTGGTGGCAGGGGCCTGGGCCTCCCTGCGGGCCACCATGGCAGCACTTAGCCGGGCCCCAAGGACCTGCGCCTGGGCAGCTAGTCAGGCCTGGGCCAGTGGGATGGGAAGGAGGGGTCTGGCCCTCACCCACCCAGCTCACCTGCCCATTAGCCCCTCTGACCTGTGCCTCAGCCTCCCACATCGGCAGGAGCTGAGGACCTAGGGCCATGGCCTCAGGCCCCCCAAGAAGAGGAGAGAGGGGGGTGCTGGGGGTTAGGCTCCAGCAGGTGTGTGATGGGGGAGGGTGAGCTAGAGACTCTGCAGACAGGAAATGCCTCCCACTGTGCGCAGCCTCACACCTGTATCTGCACACCTGGAGGGGCCCTCTTGGGTACCTCGAGGGAGCTGGAGCCAATGGCTCGTCTGGGCCCTCCGGGATCTGGGGTCCCCGAAGCCAGTGCTGCTCTTACTGGTGATGGTGACGCTGGCATTGTGCCAGCTGCCACAGGTCACTAGCCCAGGCTGCCATGTGCTGCGGGTGCTGAGGGAGGAGCTCATGGGAAACCTCCAGGCCTGGCCCAGGTTCTCCCTGCTGTGCTGTGGGTTCTGCACACACAGAGCAGCTGCATGTGCGCACATGAGGGGGTGGGGACACAGAAGCACAGCCCTTCGGGGCCAGGCCAGTGGGAATGGCCACAGAGGACAGACACAGCCCCATAGAGTCGTCTGCACAGCCACGCATGTCGACACACGTACGTCCTCAGGGAGGTGACCATAGAGGTGTGGATGCCCACCAGGAGGCCTGGGGAGGCCTGTGTGTGCATGGTCATGCACGAAGGCTCAGGGATAAGCACAGGCCTACGAATGGGCACAGACCCCATGTCAGTAGCACGTGTGTGCCTATACATACGTGGACACATGTGCTCAGTGCCCACAGACGCGTGCTCATGGGTGCAGGTCCTCGCAGGGATGGGCCTTACTCTGAGCATACCTCCCTCACTCCAGGCCCTTCCTTCAGATGTCCTAGGCGTCCAGAGCAGGCCGTGGCTTGGAGCACATATGCCCCATGGCTCAGCAGGCAGGGAAAGGCTTGGGGAGGGAACTCCACCTTTTTCTTGGGCCGGAAGACATGCCAATGGAAGGTGTCTTGGGTATCATTTTAGGTGATGTAGCCAAACACCTTCAGGCCTAGGGAATCATGGCACATGTAGAAAGTTCTGGAGGAGAGGGAGGAACAGGGCATGACCGACAGCCTTCAGCCACCGGGCCCCGAGGTTGGGCCTGAGCAATCTGGGTCCCCAGGGGCTGAGGCTGAGCTGAGGAGCCTCCAGACTTGTGGACAGGGTCATGCAGTTCCAGGTCTTAACCCTCATCCCTCGGCAGCTCCAGCCCCTGAAGAGAGACAGTGGTGATGAGAAAGGCCAGGCCCTGCCTGGGTAGGTTATGGCATCCCCGCCTCGCAGGCCAGGCACAGCAGGGGTGGGAGAAATTAGAGGACTCCTAAGTTCTCTCTGGGGCTGGGGTCTCCTCAGGACCCCACGGCAACAGGGATGAGTAAGGAAGCCACCCAGGCCCTCCAGATAGATAGTCCTTGACCAGAGCTAGACTGGCAGTGGCCTTGGCCTCTGTGGATACAAGGGCTCGCTCCAGATCCTGGCCACAGAAGGTGCCAGGAGGGAAGCAACCCAGGCTGAAGGTCAGGAAGCATCCCCAATTCCAAGTAAGGTGTCCAGCCAGCTATGGCTGGGGTGCTGGGAACACACCTTCTCTGGGCACCCACTGTGGACCTGGTGCTTCGTAGCCCATTTCTCAGCTGGTCCTCATCCAACGCCAGGCTGGGTGGGCCCTGACATTTCCATTTCAGAATTTTAAAAATTGACCTATAATTCGCTTACCATAAAATTCACAGTTTTAAAGTACACAACTCGGTGGCTTTCCATAGATTCACCACGGTGGTGCAGCCCTCAAGACTACCTAGTTCCAGACCATTGTCATCCCTCTGAAAGCAATCCTGGTAGCAGCAGTCCCCGCCCATCCCCCAGCCCCCAGAGGATTTGTCTGCCTGCCACGCTTCACACAGATGGAACCGTAGAGTGTGTGGCCTCCTGTGTCTGGCTCCTTTCCGGTTTTAAAATCCTGTGCTTCCATTTATAAATGGCGACTGTGGGCCGGACGCATGGAGTGACGGTCCAAAGTCACAAGGCAACCAGGACTCGGGCTCCCACTGCTGCCCTTTCAAGGACCTCTGCTTGGGGTCTCTGCTTGGAGAGAAGAGCTCACAGCTGTCCAGGCTGGTGGTGCTTCTCAGCTCCGACTGCGGTTTGCCCTGGGTGAGGGAGAATGGGGAGGGTCAGCGTTGCCTGATACTAAAACTAGTAAATAATGAGAAAAACAAAAATAGTTGACATTTTGACAGCTCCTTTTGTGTTCAGTGCTGTGCTTTGTGGGCACTTTCTCATTTAATCTTCATGACAAGCCTGAGGCAAGTATTATTAGTATCATCCCCGTTATACAGATGAAGACACCAAAGCACAGAGAAGCTGAGTAACTCAGCCAAAGACACACAGCAAATTAGTGGCAGAGCTGGAATAGGAACCCGTATGGTCTGACTTCGGACTTCGTGCTCTTATCACCTATACAAGTGTACTGTCGCTTCCCAAACTTCAGAGGAAAGCAGCAATACAGAAGTTCGCATGAAATATCATAATTTTAAATGGTCTTAATGTTGGCAATTGGCCATAATTGTGTGCAATGCTTTATAGGCTGTGGGCCTCAATCCTGGAAAGTTTGATCTAACACAAAGAGGAGGGGAGGACAGCCACTGTGGGTTTCTTCCTCAGCATCAGTGCCAGCTGGTCCACTCCCTCCCGCCTGACAGTTGCTGCAGGGGTAGCCTGTCACCACCTGGGTACCCACGTGGGTCCCACCGAGGGGCCATGCAGTAGCAGGTGACCCCCTGGGCTCAGTGGCGGCCCGGCACCTGGCGGAGTGATGGTGGGCCAGGCCTTTCCACAACCAGGGGACAGAACTTTCTCGTGGGCTTAAGCGCAATGACCCTGGCGTGGAGCAGTGGCTCTGTCACTGTCAGCGGACTCCAAACCGATAGGAGAGACAACAGGCCAGCATTAGGGCTGGATTGGCTCATCGAGGCCAATCACAGCATTTAGTGAGCACTTGGACGATTCCAGACACACTGTCCACGCAGTGCCTCAGTCAGCCCTGACATCACCTTGTTGGTTCCGGGCCTGGGGTTTCTGGCCAGGCGGCCTTGCTTGAATCTGCCACTTCTTAGCTGTGGGACCTTGGGGAGTTACTCAACTTCCGAATATCTCTGTTTCCTTCCCTGTAAGATGGGGAGAATAGCGCCCATCCTTAGGTCTGTGGTGAGGTTTCAATGAATTAACGCCTAAAGTGTGTAAAGCACTTGGAAGATTGCCTCGCATTCACTCAGCATTTTCTACAAGTGAGCTTTCCCCCTTATCACTATTAATTGTCATTTTACTGGTGGGAAAGTTGAGGACAAAGAAAACTGAGTGACTTGTCTAAGGCAGTGGTTCTCAGTCCGTGGTGGGGGAGGTGAGTCATCTTACTCCCAGGGACACTTGTCAATGTTTGGAGACATTTGTGGTGGTCACATATCGGGAGCTGTTACAGGGTTGCTGGAGGACCGTCCCCTACAACATAGGCTTCTCCAACCTGGGATGCCAGGGGGGCTGAGGTCGAGGAGCCCCTAGTCCCAGGTAACTCCACTGGAGACAGAAGTAGGGTCTGAGCCCAAGCCGGGGACTGTTCTCTGCTTCTTAGTGTGTCCTCAAGGTGGGTGCCCAGTGAGAACCTCCCTGCCCAGACTGAGCACTAGCTTCTGGGAAGCTAAGAGGGGAGCAAAGTCACGTATCTGCAGCAGAAGCCCCTCACCCACGTCTTGCTTCTCCACCTCACAGGGACTTCAGGGAAGCAGAAGGAGGGCATTGAAGGTTGATGTTAACCACAGCCCAGTTTTTTTGAGGGGGGTGGTCCTTATATCACAGCCCAGCACATCTGAGCTGTGAGCGTCAGAGAGAACATCGGTCCTAGCTCTCATGGCACAGTGGAGAAACGGGGCTCTGAAAGGAGGTCACACAGCTCAAGGCTGGGAGCAGAGCCAGGACTGGATGCCAGCTTTGGGGCCTTCCCACCCCAGCCTTTTCCCCAGCCTTTCCCCCTCTGCGATGGCCAGTAGCCAGGCAGCCTACCAAGGAGCAGAGGCTCACCTGATGCACGGGCATACGCCCCTCCCCTCACAAACCCAATCATTTAGAGGGATGTGCTTTGCACAAGAGTGGCACTCTTCCTCCAGGCTCATTGATCCAGGGCCTCTGCAGGGCCCCTGGGGTGGCTCTGAAGAGGCCTGGATTGCTGCTGGCCAAGTAGCCGACGTAGGGCCCTGGCTGGGTGGCTGCCAGGAAGACGATGTCTTTGTGCCTCGGGGAGCTGGCACGAGACCTCCATCCTGGGCTGGCTGAGGGGAGGGGCTGCACACAGCCTCCCGCAGGGTCGGGGGCTCATCGGCTCAGGCAGCCCCAGAAACAACTTGCTCAAGGGAGACAGACCAGGAAACAAGCCTGAGGGATGAGGGTTAGGTGGAGGGAGGGTGAGGCTCGGGGAGGCAAGAGGGACTCACGTTTTGCTGAGGGAAAACCCCTGGAGCTGGGCTCGGAGGGGCAAGAGGTGTGGGTGATGCAGGGATGTCAGCTGGAAGGAACAGAAGATGCCCACGAGAGCCGGGAGAGGGGAGAGCGTGCGGAGGGTAGGGATGGGGGTGGGGGGCGAGGTGGAAGCCAAGTGGCCTTGAAGAGGGTGGGCAGCAGGGGAGGCAGGCCCTGCAGAAGGGGGCCGGTGCTGGTGAGCAGGGCTGGGCTTCTCCCGAAGAAGGAGACGGGGGTGCAGCAGGTTCTGAGGCAGGGAGAGGCAGGTTGGAAGGTCGCTCTGCCACAGAGGGAGGGGAGGTGGGGAAGGTGGGAGGACCGGGCCTTGGGCCGGCAGGGCAGTGAGGACAGGCGGGAGAATGAGGCCCATCCAGGGGCAAGGGCAGGAAGAGGGGACCTGAATTCAAGTTCATGGGACGTCATAGGCCAGTGCTGCTGTGAGGGAGGGCATATCTCTGCCAGGCCCATGGCAGCAGGCAGGAAATGGCCCCTTCCTGAAGGATAGGCTTTCTGTGCTTACCAAAGCCAGGTCTGCACAGCGGAGGGGTTGCGGGGGCACTGCCAGGACCGGGCCGGGGTTTGGGGGACTGGGCATTCTGGAGAAAGGCCTGGTTTCCCCATTCTTAGACTTGGGTGGCCTCTGTTCTCAGAGGAACAGCAGGTGACAGAAATAAAAGGGGGAAGAAGGACCAAGAAAAGGAGTCTGAGGCAGAAATCATGACAGACAGAAAGACGGTGTGAGTAGAGAGAAGTGCTGCAAAGCACATGGAGACAGACACAGACGCAGAGAGACGAGTGGGTGACACACAGCAGCGGGCAGGGACGGGGCTGGAAGCCAAGAGGGGAGCGGAGCCACCACAGAGAGGCACAGGGAGCTGCCGCTCTCGGTCCCCACGCAGCTGCGCTGTGGGCTCTCACCGGCAGGGACAAGTTCAAGAGCCTTCCTGGGGTCTGGCACAGGGGCACGGCTGGCTGGCCCCAGAGGGTGCTGAACAAGCCCTCCTTCCCCTCAGGTCTCTGCTCCAGGACAGCCCCTCATGCAGCTAGCCAACGAGTTCTCCAAGCCTCCTGCATCGCACACTCACTGAGCACCTACTGTTTGCCTCCATGGTGCCTGCACTGCCTCCTAAAACCCTCTCAACAACCTTACCAGGAGGCTCAGAGAGGTTAGGCTGCTGGCCCGAGGTCACACAGTAAGTATGCCCTGATATAAAATTCAAGCTCAGATCTGTCTAGTGGGCCAAGGAGTTTTTTTCTGTTGCCCTGCTCACCCTCCCACTCCCTGGATTTAAATGGGTCTGTCTCAGAAGGTGCTTCAGTGAGTCTCGATATTTTAAGGAATTTTCCCCTCCCTCATCTCCCAGGTTTGATTGGAAATGGAGGGAGCTTGGAAGGGGCAGAGGTGGATGTCAGAGGGGACTCCTCTGCCTTCCAAATTGCATCTGGATCCTTCCGTGGAAGCCTGGCAGCTTCTCCAGGCACACCTCCCTCCCTCCCTGCAATCCCCTGGGCTCTTAAGAAGCTGGAGGAACAATTGCTAATCAGCTTCCCCAGAGAGTCTGGGGAATGAATGGAGAAGCCAACAACGCGCCTCGATTGCTGGCAGCTGGTCCCCTCCCCAAGCCGCAGCCCCAGTGCTGGCTCCTAGCTCCCTTCTCCATTCCAGCTTTTCCTCCTGCTGCCCTATTTTGCTCAGGCCTTTTCAGGTTTCTCCCTGGACCTGATGAAGCCACAGTCGTTGAGAAAGCCTCTTCCTTGACAAATCCCTTCACTCACCCACCTCCCATGTGACGCCCCCCCAATGCTAAGCATACTTTCCTCTCTGAGCCTTCACACACTCTAGTCCTTCTGCAAGGACAGCTCTACTCTAGCCAGAGACTCCTATGCATCTTCTGAGGGCCAGCTTCCAGGCCACCCCCTCTGTGAAGCCTGCCTAGATCTCTCCCACTCCTCCAGGGCAAACCCCCTCCCCTGGGCTCCTATAGCTGTACCCAGACTATGATATTCATGGCACAGCCCCTCCCCTTTTCTCCCCTCCCAGGGGGCTCCCTTTCTTCCCTTGGTCCCACTGGGAATGACTCACTCAGCATCCCCGGGCTCCTCCAGGGCAGCGGTCCTGATAGCATGACCACCATGGCAACCCCAGCACTTGGGGAATGATGAATGAATGAATGAATGAAGAGAACCTTGAGTTTCTCATCTGCAAAATGGGGAGAGTAGTAATTCTGCCCTCCCGGGGCCACTGTGAGCCTTGATGAAGATCCATGTTTGCTTTTTGCTGACTCTCACTATGATTGTAAGTGTTTATTGAAGGGAACCTGATTCCCCTGGGGCCGTTCTAAGGGATCCCTGCAAGCAGAACACATGGAGGGGGTCCTCGAAGGAGGAGGAGCAGTCTGCCCGCTAACGGGAGTGGGGAAGGATGTGGAGCTGCTAAAGGGTTTGTAGAGTCAGGCCCTGAGGGCCAGGCTGGGCTGGGGCATCTGTCCCCCCTACACCTCCCGGGCCATGGGAGAAGCTGGGGTCTGGAGCAAGGGTGGAACAGAGAGTTAGCATGGCGGTGTGAGGACAGGTGTTCCTGGGGACCCACATGTTCCTGGGGAGCAGAGAGGTGGCCAGTTGAGCTGGGGGGCCTCAGAGCCCCATCCTGGCTCAGAAGACTCAAAGTGAGTGGCATCTGTGGGGCGGGGGTGGCCGGGCATGGACCTGGGTGGGGCTTTAGGCTGGTCCAGCCGCCCGGGCCCCCCATGGGTCCTGGAGGAGACCCCTAGCCCCAGCCATCGAGGGCCGCAGCCAGAGGCCAGTTCATGTCCTGCCCCGGGAAGGGAGTCCTACAGCTGGCCAGGGCCCTTCTGAAAACGGAGCCTGAAACTTGGAATAGCAGGTGGGGCTGGGCTGGCGTCAGCACCGTGGGCCGTGCAGATGGCACGGGGCTGAGCTGGAGCAGCCAGCCTCCTTATTTTTGGATGGGGAGGCGGGCGAGGTCCCTGCCGTGGTGTCACGCAGGCCCTTATTCAGGTCCCAGCTGCACCTGTGATTGGCCACGAGACATTGTCAAGTACACAACTTAGCTTCCCTCTGGGGGGCTGCGTGCCCACCTCCCGGGGCCGGAGTGAAGATCTAGGGAGGGAGAGCAGGTCCTGCTCTAAGCGCAGCACCTGGTGTGTGGGAGGTGCTCACAGCTCATCACCTGCTGCTATGACTCTGACAGGGTTCCAGTGTGGAGCTGGCTGCCTCTCCCGGGACAGGCTGCCTCCCCCCACCCCTCCATGGAGAAGCCTGAGATGGGAGACAGAGGAAGGGATGTGGGAGCTCAGAGGAGGGAGCATCATTCTGACTTAGGTGGATGCGGGGAGAGAAGAGGAGGCGCAGTCAGGGCAGGCTTTCTGGAGGTGGCAGCCTTTCAGCCCAGCCTTGAAGGGTGGGTGGGATTCCCGGGAGCAGACACTGCTAGAGGCATCCCCAGAGACCTGGACTGTGATCTTCGGGGGCAAGTGAGAGCAAGAGGGTTTGTCTGGGTCCGGATGCGTCCAGCAGGGTGCCCCCTCCTGGGAGGAAAGAAAGGTGCAGGGTGTCACTGGGTTGGGGGGACGGTGACAGCGGCGGGGTGGGGGGAGGGGGGCCTGGGCCTATGGATAGTGTGGACTAGGCAGGGTGGGGCAGAGCTGATGGGGGCTGCTGTGGGCTGCCACTCTCTGTCGGTGGAGGCAAGGGGAGAGAAGAAGGGGCCTTTCTCTGCCCTTCCTGGCCTCCTTGGCCCTGGCTCCCTCTCCCTTCCCTCCCAGCGGGGGGCTGGATAGGCCCCCCCCAAAGCCTCAGTTCTTGGGCCTTAACTCTGCTTTGGAGATCTCACAAGCGAGTGAAAGCAAATGCATGGGTCACTTAGTGAGTGGTTGTTATGGTTCTGGCCTCTTGGTAAGAAACGTACCTGGATTATCTAGTTTAATGCTCACCGATTTTCTCGGTCCCATTCCACAGAGAGAAAACTGAGTCACCTGTGCCCCCACCCCTCAGCAGGCATCTTTCTGGGGGTTGGCACATGGTATTGAAGTACCACTCCTCTCCCCAGACTCCTCAGGTTCCCTTCTCTTCCCAGTACAAATTCCCATGGGTTTCCCCAGCCCCCTGGTACCCCTGGGACACCCTGTCATCCCCTTTCTCACACCCACCACCAAAGGGCTCCACTGGGAAACGCAACACAGAGCAGGAGAAGCCCCAAGGGCCAGGCTTTTTGCCCCCATGACATAAATGGTGGATTTAGGCTGGAGAGCTCTTCCTCCTAACTCCATGGATATCTCAAACCCAGTGTGTCCAATGTTGAACTCACTGTTGTCCCCCAAACCTGACTCTCTTTCTGGTCCCATTTAGGGGATGACACCTCCATCCCTCAGTCCGGCATCCTGGGGACAGCCTGCGGTCACCTCAGACGTGCTGTCTCACTTGCCTTCCGGGGTCCTCCCCAACATCTCGAGGCCCCCACTCTTCTAACGGTGCCTGGCACGTAGTAGGTGTTCAGCAAAACTTTCTTGAATCGTGGAAGGAATGGGTCAGGCTCTCACCAGCTGCCTCCGGACTCTCTTCCTCCAACCTGTCCCCCACTCGGTAGTCAGAGGGACATGTTGGGAAATGTCTGTTTAACTCATCCTACTCGGGTTGCAAACCCTCAGTGAGCTCAGGATGGCGTTCGCGCTCCCCATCCTTGCACGACCCTGAATAACTTGGCCCCGTCCGCCTCTCCACCCTCCTCTCCCCACACTCCGCTATATATAGCAATGTTCCAGCCATAACAAGGGCTTGTAGGCGGCCAACTGCACCGGGCTGTTCACGCTCTGTCTTTGCGCATGCTTGTCCCTCTGGCTAGCAGTGCTCCCCCCTCCCGCCCCATCTGCCTCGTGAACTATCTGCTTCAGGAATCAATTTAAAGGTCCTCCTGGCAGAGAGGCCCCACCTGACTACCTTGCCTGCCCCTGGATAGCCCTGCGACCTGTGCCTAGCATTTATGGAGGCGTCTGTCCTGTGGATGGATGGGAGCGTCCCCAGCCCGGGGGCTTGGTCACATTCATGTCTGTGTGGAAAGGAGGAGGGGAAGGGAGTTTCTCAGTATCACTTAAATTGAGGCACAAAAGCAGCCCTGTCCAGGACTTGAGCGATACGCATCCATGCATTTATTTGACCAAAAGGAGGTCACTGTCAGCCACTTATTGATGCGTAATGAAGGACCCTAAATCGGGTGGCTTTAAATAGTGGCAATTTATTATTTTTCCTGGTTCTGAGGGTTGAGCAGGCTCTGCTGGAAAGTTCTTCTGCTCCATGCACTCTAGCTGAGGTCCCCCTGTGGCCGTGCTCAGCTCAGAGCGCAGGTGGGGGCTGGAGCCTCTCATCCCGGAGGTCTCCGCATGGGACTCTCATCATTCTGCAGCCCTGCCTGGGCATCTTGAAGCATGGCACTGGCTTTCAGCAGAGAATATTCCAGGATGGCAAGACCTGGTGCAGAAGACCTTCTTAGACCTTTGCTTGTGTCACACTCACTGATGTTCCATTGGCCGGAAGCAAGTCACATGGCCAAGGCGGGGGACTGGGGTGTGGCGCGCTGGGGTCATCTGTGTAACTGCCTGCCGTGGTTATGTTTCCTTCTTTAGAAATGGCTCGAAGTACAACTGAGAGTACTTTCCACCTGTCATATCAAGGCAAACTGAGTCAGTCAAAAGCAGTTCGAAGTCACCTTGGATCCCTTTGCTTTGAGCCTAAGGCTCAGCCAAAGTTGGGGTCTGTTCCATTAACCAAGGCTGGGTCTGCAGCCCCAACTTCTGGATCATGCACCAGCCTTACCTCTGGGAGGCTGGGTCTTTGAGGACGCTCCTTTCCGTGGGACACCTGTCACTATAGGTGGCAAGACAGGAGTGACACTGTGCTTTCTACCACGCCAGAGAACAGCAGGGGGTTCCATTGAGGGCTCGGGCTTTGTTGCTTGGAGTGGGGGGAAGGTAAGGAGGATCATTTCCCCCATCTCCACACTCCCCATCTGTCCCCTCCTTATTTCCCTTTCTCTTTTCCCATTTCTGATTCAGGAATGTGGGCCAAGTGACCTTAAAATCCCAGTTTTATTCTTCTGTCAATGTCCCTTTGGGGCCAGGCAAGGCTGTGTTTATTGGGTGCCTACTACGTGATGGCCACTCCTCCTGTCCTCACTCTGGAAGCCCCTGGAGGCCACTAAGCTCCCTGGTGGCACAGTGCTGTCCTTTGCAGCTTGGTTCCCCGGGCCTGGGGCCCATCGCCCTGGTCCCTCTCTGAGGTGCACTGTGCTTGTCAAGACAGAGTTCGCTAACATTTCTGGCTCTCCTCCTCCATCACACGGGGGGATTGCTATGTTCTTTAACCCTGAAGTTATGCTTGCTCAGGGGAGCACCATCTAAGCAGAGCCATCACACGTCACTTCGAGTGAAGCTTTAAAAGCCAGTATGTAACTCACCACGTCCCCTTTCTTCCCACCCATCATGGCCATAGACACATGTATATGTATATATATTTTGTAAATATATATATATTTGTACATATATATGTACAAATATATATATTTGTACATATATATGTATATATGTATATATATTATTAAAGTTGATGGACCAATAGATGATTTTTCACAGATGTATGCATTGTCTGTCAGTCTTATGACCTTGTGGGATAACCATGTGCAGGGCCCCTATTCTGTATACATAGTACGGATGAGAAATAGATTTTTCTGTTAAGTTTCTGAGACTTGGGGGACATTTGTCACTGCAGCATAACATACCTAGCCTGACTGATGCATACACTTGAGTTCAAGAGGTCACAGGGCTGTTGGAGTCACATGTGTGGTCCTCATACCCAGTCTCTGGATGGCAAGATATCCTTCAATTTGGTCGTTTCCAGGAGAAGCCAATGTGGGACTCAGTGGCTAACTGGTTGTGGAGGGGTGGGGGTAAATGGAGGCATCAGAGATCCAAAAATAGAAGGAAATCCTCTAGCTCAGTTCCCCCCTACACCAACCAAGCAAAGGATTTCTCCAATTGGGAGCATCAAAGATCTCTCTCTCTCTCTCTCTCCTTCTCTCCTTTCCTTCCTTCCTTCCTTCCTTCCTTTCCCTCTTTCTCCCCCTTTTCTCTCTTTCCCTACCTTCCTTCTTTGTTTTCTTTCTTCCTTCTTTCCTTCCTTCCTTCCTCTTTTCCCTTTCTCTCTCTCTCTCTCCTTCCCTCCCTCCCTCCCTTTCCCCCTCCCCTCACCTCTTTTCTTTACACTGCTTTCCGAAGTTGGGTTACACTTGAACTCTCTGTAGTGCTGGTTTTTTTCCTAGTACAACTCCACTGACACCCCAGCATCGCCACTTCTTGACGGGGTGAGGCATCTCTCTTGATTATATTCAGATGATTGCTTTATAAAATATTTTTAAACCCCGACAGCTCTCCAAGAAAGAAACCTCTTATCAGAAGTCTGTGTGGCTTTCTATTTCTTTCAGACTTTTAGGAAAAGTCATTTGAAGTTGGGTGTTTATTCTCTGCCTCCACAGAGCACTTAGGGGCACAGGATGACATCATTTTGTCGTTTACATCACCCTCCAGTTTACTGCCTCCCAAGCCTGGCTGTTAATCTGTCACCTGTAAGTGGAGTATCTTGGATCTACTCTTCTCCTGGTGGCTGGCGTGAAAGTCCAGCCAGGCAAGTGGGAAATCCAGCCTCTGGGCTTAATGCTGATGGCACAGGGATGCATGGTGCATGGAGCCTGGACCCCAAGACCTAGCATTTCCACGCCATCTTCTTCACCAGTTTGTAAAATGTCACATGTTCAGCTCTTTGAAGTTCTCCAGGAGCATCCAGGCCAAGCTCTTCACTTGCCTTGCATAGGGGAAATGGAAGGCCAGAGGGAGCAGGGCCAGGCCAGGGCCCCCTGGTGAGCTTGGACTCACCAGCAGGAGACAGCACGAGGGCATGGTGGAATGGAAAGAACACGGACTCAGCACTGGACATGTGGAGACGTGAACTCCAGCTCTGTCACTTACTTGCTGCGTAACTTTGCATAAGAGCCTCCTTTGTCTCAACTCTGACCTGGGAACCAGAATAATCATCAACATTGATAGATGCCCTGAGTGTAGGCACTTTGCCTATTTCAACTCACTTATAGCTACTGTTGTTATCACTCTGCTTTTCAGATGAGGACAGTAGAGAACAGAGAATTTATCAAACTTGTGTGGTGTCACAAAAAAGAGCAAAAATTCCAACCCAGTCTGACTGCTCTATTTTATATCAGAAGTCAGCAAATTTATAGCTGGTGGGAAGAATCCGGCCCTCTATTTTTAAAAACATTTTTATTGAAATATGACATATACCATACAATTCATATTTTCAAAGTGTATGATTCACTAGTTTTTGGAGTTTTGTTTTATTCTGATTTGTGAATTTACCACCACCACTATCAATTTTCTTCATCCTAAGAAAACCCAAAAAACCTGCCTCTCTTAGCCCTCAGGCTCCACGTCTCCCGAACCTCCCAACCCTCATCAACCACAATTTCTCTTAGATTTGCCGGTTCTGGACATTTCATATGAACGGAAACATACAACATGCATCTGGCTTGTCTCACTTAACATAATATTTTTAAGGTTCACGGTTCAGTACTTCATTCCTTTTTTTAAATTTTCATTTTTTGCTATAAATCTTTGTGAATCTCATGTCTTTCTCTCTCTTGTTTTACACCCTCATTTTGGCAGAGCACATTCTGCATAGTTCCTGGAGATTAATATCATTATATGCTGAGAAATTTCTTATGTTTTGTATTCTTCATTCTTTCATATTGCCAAATAGTGTCTCTTTGAATGGATGAGGCCACATTTTATTTATCCATTTATCAGTTGATGGACCTTTGGGTTGTTTCCATTTGGGGACTATTCTGGAGAGAGTTTCTGTCCACACTCTTGTACAGGTTCTCGTGTAGACATGGTTTCATCTCTCCTGGGGACGCACCTGGGAGTGGAATTGCTGGGCCACGTGCTGCCTCCATTTTTGTCATCTTTGGAAGACCTGTCCCACCATTTCCAAAGAAGCCATGCTAACTTGTATTCAACCCTGTCAGTTTGTAGTTTCTGCACATCCTCACTCACCTTCCCTGTCTTTTTTATGATAGTCATCCTACTGGGTCTGAAATAGTATCTAACTTGTGACTTTAGTTTGCATTTCCAGGAGGGCCAATGATATTGAGCATCTTTTCTGCCTGTTTTTGTAAATAAAATTTTATTGGTGCGCAGCTTAACATCACTGGCCCTCAGGGAAATGCAAACCAAAATTCCCCGTACAGGGGATCATTGGGGTGTAGAGGAGGGTGAACCAGGCAGAGACAGCAACGCTTGCAAAAGCCATGAGGTGCAAAAGTGTGCTTGCAGATAGAGCCAGGCAGGAGTCCTTTAGTTTTACTCAGATGCTTGTGCTGTGGCCCTTCCCTGCACCTCATCTGGCTTCAGCCTCTGCAAAACAAAACAAAACAAAACAAAACAAAACAAAACAAAACAAAACAAAACAAAACAAGCAAACAAACAAATAAAAAAAGCCCCCAACCAACCAACCAACCAAAAACAACTTCAAAAAAACAAAACAAAACAAAACAAAACAAAACGGACCTCAGGCGCCACCTGGTGGTGATCTTGGATACTAACAGGATAGAAACAACGGGAGTCAAAGCTGCTCACATCCCTCCTCCTGGAACTGTTCCTTCCTATGTCTTTCCCTAGGTATGGACTTGCTGTAAAAGTGATAGAACAATCAAAGGCCATTTTTTTAAATTTAAAAATTATATTTTTCCAGTTATAGAAGCAATGCATGTTCATTGCAGAAAATTTGGAAAATATAAAAAAGAATAGGGGCACCTGGGTGGCTTAGTCGATAAAGTGTCCGGCTCTTGATCTCAGCTCAAGTCTTGATCTCACGCTCTCGAGCCCAAGCCCTGCATTTGGGCTCCATGTCGGGCATGAAGTGTACTTAAAAAAAATATAGATAGAGAAAAGATTAGAGAAGAAAATCAGTCATCCTAATTCTACCATCCAGAATAACCACTATTAATATATTGGCGTATTTCCTTCCAGTGCTTTTCTCTGCATATAATTTTCACATAGCTCAAGATTAGCATGTATATATATTTACATATAAACACATAGACATACATATGGGCTCAGTTATATATAAACATATGTTGAGTATGTTTTTGGCTTTTATTTAAAAAAATGTTTTTAGTTTTTGTTTTTACAATTTTTTAAAAAAAGTTTAACTCCAGTATAATTAACACATAGTCTTATATTAGTTTCAGGTGTACAATACAGTGGTTCAACAGTTCCGTACATTGCTCAGGGCTCATCACAGAAAGTGTCCTCTTCATCCCCTTCACCTACTTCACCACCAGCCCCCCAACCTCCCCTCTGGTAACCATCTGTTTGTTCTCTATAGTTAAGAGTCTGTTTTGGTGGTTTGTCTCTCTTTTTTCCCCTTCTCTTCCATATGTGGGGTATTTTGGTGCACAAAGTCCTGGTGTGGGAGTGAGTGTGGGTGTTGGCAGCTGGGTGCTAGTGTCACGTCAGGCTGAGTTGGAACCCTTTCCTGGCTCTGTGACTTGGGCAAGTGACTTCTCAGGGTAACAGTTTCTCTCTGTATCTGTAAAATGTGTTTCATACGGGACTTACCCCAGGGCTGTTGTGAAGATCACACAACATGGCATATGTAAAATGCTTCAGACAGTGCCTGGGGCAGAGAGGTTTCCTCCTGGTAATACAGTACCATGGAAAGCTGCGTCTGCCTTTTTTTTTTTTTTAAAGATTTTATTTATTTATTTGACAGACAGATATTACAAGTAGGCAAGAGAGGCAGGCAGGGAGAGAGAGGAGGAAGCAGGCTCTCTGAGGAGCAGAGAGCCCAATGTGGGGCTCGATCCCAGGACCCTGGGATCATGACCTGAGCCGAAAGCAGAGGCTTTAACCCACTGAGCCACCCAGGCGCCCTGCGTCTGCCTTTTTGATTCATGGCAGAAATCTCGAAAAATGGGATGGATTTCTGGGTCTAAGGATATGAAGAGCCCCAAGGTTGATACAGTTTACCCAAACCCGAGAGGCAAATTGCAACCAAGATCTCATGCCTCGAGCACCACAGCTGTTCTCATTTGTCTTTATATTCTTCTAGGCCCTGTTTGCGCAGAACATGTCTCAGCACTGTAATTACAATGCTTGCACTTGTTGGCTTCATGTTACATCATCAACATTTTCCTAAACGTCTGGTGCTGTCATTGACAGCATTTGCCACCTTTTGCTTAACTATTTCCTTGTTGTGGACTATCTGATTTTTTTTTTCCATTCAGTCATTCATCCATTTATTCAGGAAACAGTTCTGCCAGGCACCGGACTAGGCCCTGGGGTAGAGTGGTCAGCAAGAACGGCACGCTCCTTACTGCGGGCGCTTGGACTCTGGTCAGCAAGAGAGGCCACTACAAACAAGCAAACAAGTGAGACTCCCACTGTAAGTTGTGGTGAGTGCTGTGAAGGAAAAGGAGGGAACTATGGGAGGGATCCACTTTGTGACAAATTTTTATATTTTCCGAGAGGTCGTCCCAGTGCCTCATTCTAACCTGCTGTTTGCTCCTCGGCTGCTGTAACTGAGGTTTCTCTTTGAGGAGTCCCTTTTGGGGTTGGATTTTCCACTAACACAGTTTCATGAGGAGTCAGAGCTCATGGAAGTGTTCAGAGATCTGACAATGAAATCCAGTGTGCGTTCTTTCCTGTTCTCCCTCCCTCTAAGGCTAGTGTTTCAACCAATGTGGTCCCAAAGAGCCTTGCAATTAGCCACTTCTCAAATCTACATACACTGTGCCTTTTCCTCACCCCCTTCCCAGTATAGGACTTCCGCTAGCCCTGGGAGCCTTTGAACCAATTGGCAAAGGTGCCCCCTTCCAGAGGACAAAGCCTCAATGACTGAGGCTTGGGAGGGGCAGAGCACAAGTTGGATTTTGGCCCTTTTGAGGCTCCTTGGACCACCGGCATGACTGCACATGGCAGCCCTGCCCACAACCTCTGGAAGGCCCACCCCACCTACTTTCTATCTCTCTGATTGTCACTCCATCATGATAATATATTTCATCTCTTATAGGAAGTCTTATCTAGCTTCCTAATTCACAGTAAATTTTCCATTCCTTGAACTCCTAAATAATTTTTTTACTCCTTGCCTTATTTGCACTTAATTGTACACTACCTTCTGATTCCTCCTGTTTTTCTCACTTGCATCACTGTTTTATCTGAAGAGGGATGATTTAGATTGAGAAATCAGAGATATCTCTGTAGATGTATCACTTACACTAAATGCTGAAGGAGAGGAAGGCAGAGTTCTAGAGAAAGTGTTCTAGGCAGAGGGAAGGGCATGTGCAAAGGCCCTGAGGCAGAAGATTTTTGAGATGCAAGGCCAAATGAATATGAGTATCTCTGCATGGAATTGCCTTTCCAGATTTGGGAAATGAAGTGGAAAACAACTATTAAAGTATGCATTCCCACTACTTTCTGAGGACCTCTTTGTTCTAGCCCCTGGAAAGGACATATAGAGATGAATCAGACCAAGCTAGACATGTTCCTTCCTAGACTAATGGAGGAGGCTAAGATGATTTCTATGTAGTGTGACAGACCATGGTAGAGGGTTATCATGTATGTCAATAGAAGGGTAGAGAGAGTAACTATTTCTGCTTGTGGGCACCGAGGAAAGCTTATCCAAGATGGAGACATCTGAGTGAGATCTGAGGTAGGGCGATCCCTGGAGGCTGGTGAATGGTCCAGGCTAAAGGCTTGAATTGGAACAATGATAATAAGGATGGACAAGAGAGGAAAGATGAGAGAGACATTTTCGGGTAAAACCTGCAAGACTTGGAGATGGACTGGTTTTAGGAGGCCAGGGAGAGGAATAAGTTAAGGTGCTGCAACTTGGGCATGGATGACTGAAGAAAGGCGGTACCTCTCGATGAGATCGGGGATGGAGGAGGAGAGACGGGATTTGAGGAGGGTAGTAGGTTGGTGGAGAGACACTGAGGGTGGTGAGGGCTTCTCTTCGGTACCACGGACAGCTCCAAGGATCTCCCGGAGGACTAGACATAGGCTAGATCAAACGGTTCTTGACACGAGATGCCTTAGCATCAGCAGAGGAGCTAATTTAATATACAGACTCCCAGTCCCACCCAAATATTCTGCATCAAAATCTCTGGGGTTGGGGTTCAGGAACCTGCTTTCTAAATAAGCACCCCAGATAACTCAGGTACAGGCAGTCACATGACTAAAACACTGAAACAAGCCACGGTGGCCGCCAGAGAAAGAGATGAGAGCGCCCTCTGCTGCTAAAAGGACGTTTGGACCTCTTGAGTTTATGACTGGTGCATTCTAAGGCGGTTTATTTAGGAAGGGAATCCCAAAGCCGAAACAAAGAAACAAGAGACCAGGGCAGATGAGTGAGGAATAGGGGCCACCTGTGTGCAGTTAGGTTACTGTCTTCAGTCTGGGGATGCTGTTACACCTTCCCAACTGCATTCCTTAAAAAAAAAAAAAAAAAAGTGGCTCCCTAAGGCGAGAGGAGAGAACCCTTTCCTTGGATTGGCTTTAAAAACATATTTCATCCCCAAAGAAATGAAAGCAGGGACTTGAAAAGGTATTTGTGGACCCATGCTCCTAGCAACATTATTCTCCACAGCCAACAGGTGGAAGCGATCCAAATGTCCATTGACGGATGAATGGGTAGAGAAAATGTGGTAGATTCATGAGCAAAACATTATCCAGTCTTAAAAAAGAAGGGCATTCTGAGATACGCTACAACATGGATGAACCGTGAAGGTATTATGCTGAGTGAAATTAGCCAGACACGGACAAATATTGTATGATTCCACTTGTATGTAATGAGGTCCCCGGAGGAGTCAAATTCATGGAGAGAGAGTAGAATGGTGGCTGCCAGGAGCTGGGGGGAGGAAGGATGGGGAGTTATGGCTTAATGAGTACAGAGTTTCACTTGGAGAAGGCAAAAAAGCTCCAGAAATGGATGTTGGCGATGGTTTTTACACACTCATGGGAATTCACTTAATGCCATTGAATGGCACGCCTAAAAAAGGTTAAAATGGCAACTTTTATGTTTTATGTTTATTTTACCACAATAAAAAAAAAAAGTGATATAATAAGAAAAGCGGTGTTAATGCCCTCAACTTGACGGGGAATGTGTAGGGCTTCTCCATCCCATGGGGCGCTGAGAGCAGGGAAAGATGCCTCCCTTCTCCGTCCGGGGCTCTCCCAGGACCAGCAGGTGCTTCTTTCAGCGGATAGCTGCTCCCCCAGGGCCTGGACCGGTCCCGGCCAGCATCAGACTGAGGTGCTTCCAGATAGTGGAGTTCCCTCCACCGGACGACGTCCTGCCTCCTCCTTCCGAGGTTGTTATTCCAGCGACTGTGTAGCGGGGTGGGGGAAAGTGGGCCTCTTGTTTGAGATTTTCGTCTCTCCTCCGCAGCCCCCGGGCTCAGGAGCCCCACAAGTGCCCCAAACCCTAGTAACTTCAATCTCATCTCTTGCCTCCAAATTCTGCGCCCTTAGAAAGCCAGCGCCGTCTTCTCGAGCCGGCGGTCCAAGGCGGCTTTCCGCCCTCTTCCAAGATGGCCGCCCCGCCTCTGTGACAGGCCTGATCACGTGGGCGCCGTCGCCTATGAGGTCGCCGCGGCTCCGGCCGCGATTGTCCCTTCCCGGGCCCCGTCCCGAGGAGGCGCCCGCCCTTGTCAACCAAAGCCTGTGCGATCATGGCAACGGGTTCGGGCGGGGAGCGCGTGGCCGCGGCGGCAGTTTGGTCGCGGGCCGGGACGGCCGAGCGGCGGCGGCGGCGGTGGCACTGGCGCTGGTACCGGCCCTGAGCGCCATGCAGCGGGGCAGCTCCGAGAAGGAGCTGGCGGCCGACTGGGAGGCGGAGGCGGTGGCCGTGGCCGAAGCGCCGGCGGCGGCAGAGCCGGTCGGCGTGGACTCGGGCGCGGCCGGGGAGCCGGAGCGCAAGGCGCCGGAGGAGCAGTCCAAGGAGCGGGCCCGGGCGCAGCCCCGCGCGGCGGAGGAGGGGGACGCCCTGGTGGTCCCGCGGCCGCCGCCCACGCTGCCCCTGGCCAAGCCGCAGCCCGCGCGGGTGCCGGGCCTCTGCCCGCACCGGAAGCCCCGGAGCAAGGGTCGGGGCTGCCGGCGGAGCTCTGGCCGCTCGGCGGACGAGTACTGCTCCCAGCGGCCGGTCACCGTGGACAGCTCCAAGGCCAGGACCTCCCTGGACGCCCTGAAGATCAGCATCCGCCAGCTCAAGTGGAAGGAGGTGAGGCCCGGCCCGGCCGCGTGGGCACGACGGGAGGGTGGACAGTTCGTCCTCAGAGGACCTGTTACGGCCCAGGGCTGAGGGCTGAGGGCTGAGCTCCTGCTGAGCACCAGGCTCCAAGTGCTCATCCTTCAGGGCCTAGCCGCCAAAGTCACTTCCCCGCGAGGACTTTAAGCCCGCTCCGGGTCAAGTTAGTCACTCCTTCCCCTGGCTCCCCTACACTACAGCTCTGGCTTCTAGCCATCAGCGCTCACCTGCCCCAGACGCCAGCACTCCCTACATTGTAGATCTTAGCTTCTGTGTCTGTCTCCTCCACCAGCTTTGGGTCCTCGGGGCCCGGGACCCTCTCTTTCACTTCATTCAAGTTCTCATGGTACAGCACTTCCTGTGCGGCGGTTGAAGAGTTGGTACTTTGGAGGCAGACAGACTTAGGGTCTCAGCACACCCTGCCACTTAGGTTTGTGACTTGGAGGAGCAAGGTGTTTCACCTCTTAAGCCCGTTTCTTTTCTGTGAAGTGAAGGTAATAATCTGTCTCCTATCAGCTTTAGAAGACTCTGCTTATTGTAGCGTGGCACAAGTGTGCAATAAATGGTAATTCATCCTACCACCTTCTCCTCTCCCTCTTCATCGCTGTCGCCGCCACCAGCATCATCATCAGGGCAGGACCTGTATTTACATTCTAGGACTTGGCATACAGTGCGTGTCAGTAAGTGGTGGATGCAGGAGTGAGTGAAGGAATGGGTTATTCATCCCTGAACCCATTTTAGACCTGGCGGGGGCTGGGATGCAGCACCAGTGACACAGAGGGGTGCCTGTTGCAGTTGGCTGACTAGGTACAGCCGTTTGACTTTATTTTCAGCTTCTAAGGCTATTTAACAGGGTTCCAGGAGTGGCGGATTGTAATTTAGGGGAGTCAAGTCTGGAGACTTAGACTCAGATGGTCTGCTGATGGAATGGGAATCTTCAGCAGGCAACATGAAGATTCGGGTGCTTGGCCTATGGCAGACATTCAGGAATGGTTTTATGAAGTTGGAACACACAGAGAGATGGCCACCAGAAGGGATTGATGAGGTCAGAAGGTTGGCATCCCAACAAGAAGGAGTCATGTAGTTCGGAGGGAAGTCAAGAATCAGGTGGGTAGGGTTTAGCCATTGGGGGCATCTGAGTTCCCATTCCCTGCTCTACTAGTGTCAGGGTCCCCAGGCTTGGGGCTGGGGGCTTAGAGGACTTTCATGTCTAGGAAACCTGCAAGGAGGGCTCCCTGTACTGGGCAGGATCCCAGGTCTGGACCAGAGATAAGAGGGGCAGAACAACATGGAATTGGAGAACTTGTCAATGCCGTAGTCCTAATGAAAGAGAATCCAGGGACTGAAACCAGGCCACAAGAACCAGGCGAGGCTGACGGGCCCAAGGAGGGCCTGTGCTTAGCTTGGCCCTGTGGGAGAGAGAGACATGAATCTGACTAGATCTTGAGAGAAGCAGCCAGAAGGACTCAGAAACCAGCAGGCATACATGCCAGGTTCATGCACTCAGTCTGCGAGTGTTTGCTGTGGATGCTGGACCCTGGGAATCAAGGACCCTTAAGATGTAACCTCTGCCTCCAGGGCATTATAGTTCAGTAGGGATAAAATACAAGTAGAAAAACCCATTGCAGTGATTATAGCGTCTTTGCTCCTGCTTCCTGAAATGCTCTTTTCCCAATTATTTGCATGGCTCACTCTGTCACTTTCGATGTCAGGGCAAATGCCACCTCCTCAGAGAAGCCTTCCCCTGTGATCCCTCCTCCAACCCTTACTCTTCTTTATTCCTTTTTTTTACACACTAAACTCTACTCGACACTATATTATGTGTTGTTGTTTATTACCTGTTTCCATCATTAGAATGTAAGCTCCATGCGGGCGGGGGCTTTGTTTTATTTACTGCTGTATCCTCAGGTGCTTGGCGCATAGTAGGTGTTCAATAAATACTTGTTGAATGGATGAACACATGATGTGATGTGTGTCTCCCTGTCCCTCCGTAGAGCTGTAGGTGCTGGGGGCAAAGAGGAAAGCCATACCAAGAAGAGCTTCCTGGAGGAGAGAGATGTAAGCTGAGTTCCGAGTGCCAAAAAGGAATGGGAGTTAGGGAGGGGCTGTGGACTTTGGATCTCTGGTAGAGGGCATAGTATAGGCCTAGCTGAGGCACATTTGGGACTTTGCATGTAGTTCAGTATGGAGGGCTGCGCATGTTTAAGGGTCTTCCGGTCTTCCGTTTATCGACTCTGCTTGTTTGGCAAGTGAGTTCAGCTCTTTAGGCCTCTTCATCTGCCTGTCTATCACATGGGGATAATTTGGGCTAGATAAGTGGTTCCTGGGCTCTCCCGTGACAGCCACATAATGGTCGTGTTCATCTACACACGGCCCTTGCATGGGTGGACCCCGCGCAGGGGACAGTTTCCAGGCACCACCTGTAACTGCCCCCTCCGCGCCAACCCTGCCTTTCTCTTCTCGCTCAGAGAGACACTGGCATGTAGGTGGAGTTGCTCCTTCTGGTAGATTTTAAAACAAATTCACTCACCACAATAGGACTTTACTATCCGACGTGTGGTTATTCACTTAATGTCACTCTTCCTTATGAGTCTGTGAGGTCCTGGTCCTCCTGGGAGGGCGGGAGTGGTATTTGACTTGGCACACGTTGTAGGTGTTCGATAAATATTCACCAAATGATGCTACTTGTCGCAGAGCTTATATTTCATCCTGATACCCTAGAATGTGGAGTTTCAAAAGTACTGGAGTGGGTAAACTTTAAGTTCCTTCCAGCTTTAAGCTCTGACAACGGTATTTTTAGTACCTACTGTAAAATTGACTGTATGACTAGTAATGTATATAAAGCAGGTACTAAAAAAGTACAGACACTACCTCTCTAGGCCTCAGTTTCCCCATCGGTTACAGGGGTGAGGGTGGACAAGATCACCTGTAACGTTCAGCACTGATGTTCTAGGAGCAGACGTATCTCCACGGGGAGCTGAGACATGAGGGATTGAATGGTGTCCCTTGAATGCTGTGCTGTAGCTGTGGGATTCGGGACACCCACCCAGCTGGCTGGCTTTGGCAGGGGTGAGCGGGCAGTCCAGGTAGGAAATAAGGTCATGAACACCAACCAGGGTAAAAGTATTTCCTTCGTGAGTGTACAGGGAGGGGCCACACCACACGGTCCACTTAGCAGGGCATCATCACGTAGCCAGCGTGTGATTTCAACATTTGCCTGGTTACAGGACACGGTTTCCCTTCCTCCTCCACTTTTATTACACATACATTTAACAACAGTGATTGTGAATGTCAGCGACTATGATGAACCCTTACATAACTCTTAGCCTGCACCAGGTACTCTTCTAAGTGCTTAATGTATCTACAATGATCCGATTTTCCCAACAACCCAGTGAAGTGCCTCATTGTCTCTATTTTTCAGAAGAGGAAGTTGAAGTACACAGAGGGTAACTTATCCAAGGTCATGTGGCTGATCAGTGGTGGAGCTAGCATTCGAAAGAGACACTCCATTGGAAACTAGCCTTCAGTTCTGGACACTTCTCACTGTTTCCTACTGGATCTCTGTCTGCAGACCCTGGGTTGGAGTTACAGATCTAGATGTGAATGGGAATCGCTCCTTGCCCTCCAGCAGTAGGGACAGACATGCACACAGTGGCAGTCCAATCTGGGTGTTGAATGGGTAAAGGCCATTCCACACAGAGTAGGAAAAAAGGCAAGGAGCATGGATCAGCTTTTGTATGCAGAATGGGAAGATGGCAGCATAGAGAGCATGTGGCGGGGCGGCAGGGGGTGGTAGTTAGATGAAGAAGGAGCCAGATCATGGAGGACATTGGAGGCCACACCAAGAAGCTTGTGCTTATGCCTGAATATGGTTACAGGATCTTTGCCATATATAGACTCAGCGTCTCTTGCCCACTCTCTCAGCCCCACGCCAACTCTCTGATGATTCTGTTTTCAGTTCTAGCCAGTTTGGTCAGGTCTGATCCAACTGTGTCTGCAGTGTTGAATTTGCCTCTCAAAGGAGAAGTCACAAATGTTAGCTCTGTGAACTTAATAGATAAGGCGAGAGTTTATTTGAGAATAGCAAAATCAGGTTTATGGAGTCACTATTGAAGCTGCCACATGACAGAGACACATGGTTCCTGGCTCATGGTAGATGCTCAGTAAATATTTGGGGACTGGTCCTCTTCCAGTTGTGTGAGTCTCTCTCCCCATCCCTTATGTATCCTTCTGCAGTTTTGACACTATCAGTAAAGAAACCTTAGGGGAAAGACACCAAGGAGAGCAGATGCCACTATTGTTACGAGCTGCCCTCCCTGGAGATGTAGGTTGTGTATACGTGCACAGTGGTACCATGGATACCAGCTCGCTGACGGGAACGAGGGCGCTGAGAGATTCCACAGAAGGACCTTTGTTGACAACAGCTTGCGTAAGCGCCTGTCCCAAGATCTATTACAGTGGGAGCTCTTTGTTTCAGAGACCCCAAATCATGGGTTGTTTTCTGAACCTTATCCAACCTTCCTTAGAATATGTACACACTTATTATATTGTCCTATTTATAACTTATAGAATATTACTGTTTATTAAACATCTGTTACTGTTTGCGAAATATCTGTTATGTGCCAGGCATTTACTGAGTGTCTTATGCTCATTAAAAATTATATCAGATATTTACTATGGATTGTTTTATGTAATCCTCACAGCAAACCCCCGAAGTAGATCCTATTATCACTTCCGAATTACAGATGAGGAAACCGAGGCTTAGGAAGAGGTTGGTGCAGGGCTAGCCCAAGGCCACAGGTAACAAGTGGCAAAACCATCTAGGGCCTGTGCCTGGAACCGGCGTATAATCCTACACCACCTTCTTTACTAATCCTTGGCTAAAATCCACCCTGCCAGGGGTTACTCTGTTATTATTAGTCCCAGATAATGCTTGAAGACACTGAAGTGGGCACAGCAACTAAGAAGGAGAGTCAGGGTTCAAACAGTGGTCTGTCTTGTTCCAAAGCACACTTGTCGGTGTGTTTTATAATTCTCCACTCGTTAACCCTCCCTATTCGTCTGACTCATAACTCTCAGATGACAGTGGAGTCGCTCAGATCCAGGAGAGCAATATTGCAAGTAGGTCTTAAAATAAAACACGTTGACATCTATCTTTGGTGCCTGCCCCTTCCAAATCCTGTCTGTTGCTGCCCACAGACTGAGAAGCAACTTGGGTGCCGTTTGACTAGCTGAGTAGCCTGTCTCCTCTATGGAATGTGAGCCTGCTCTATGAATCACTGTATCTCATTCCTTCTGGAAGAAGGTGGAGTATAAAATGAAAAACTGGATAGTTAAATCTTACCTCCCTTTCCCATCTCCGTGATGATGGTCATTGCAATTTACATTCCATTTTTTGAAAACAGCATTATATGTAAGAACGGTTTATATCCCATTCATCAAATGCTCTCCTTTCAATAGACATGTGGTTTTTCCTTTGCCTGTTGAGCTTGTCAGGCCATAAAAATCACTTCTCACTACTGCTGCTGTTTGAACAACATGGTATGTGCAATAGCTTCACGAATCCACACTAACACCTCAAACAGTCCTTCAAAGAACAAGCTCCAGGGGCTCATGTTCAAGTTCAATGACTAGTACAAATTCAAATTTTGTTGTTTTTTTTTTTAGCTGATAATTGCTAGAGCTGTTTCCCGTGTTATGTAAATGTATCCTCTGTTGCAAATAGCCTCAATTTTGGTAGCATTCTGGATTCTGGGTTTGTATCAGCAGACATTGCGAAAATTCAATCATACATATCCTTTTTCTTTTAATTCTATTCTTTGAAAAGGACATATTATCATAGTAACTGCCCACTCTTTTAGTGCCTTCTCTAGAGGGGAAGTGTTGTGTCTTGGAGCTAGCATGGGTTTTGGATTCAGGCTGTTGAGTTAAAAATCCTTGCTACTAATGACTTGTGTGACCCAACTGATCATGTACTAAATATAGAATCTGAGTCTCAATTTCTTGACCTGTAACAAGTCAAGTGACACCTACCTTGCAGAATTTTTGTGAGATTAAATAAGGGAATGTATGTAAATTGTATAAATTGCCTTAACTCAATGCTTGACACACTGTCAGTAGTTAGTAAATGTTAACCATCTTTCTTCCTTTGAGCAATTACAGACACTAGTTATTTGACCTACTTTTAAAAACTAGAAAAGAAACTACTGTAGATTTTAGTCTGTGTATATAGGTTACTGGTAAACCAGAACATCTATGGCCAGCTCATTGGAATCATTTCATAAATAACTTGAGACCAACTCTGTGCCAGACTATATTTGGGCTTTGGGATACAGCAAATAACAAAGCACACACAGATCTCTGAGGATAAGGAACAGTTACATTTTAAATGAATGTCAATGTGATGTAGCGTAGATTTGAAATTTTTAAAATAACACAGACTTAAACTTTTTGAACCAATTATACTTTGAAGGTTTTGTGAATTTAACTGAAAAGTTTAAGGCCTTCATTTTGAACCTGGTGCCTTTCTCATACTTTGGTGGATTAATTATCAAATACATCACTGTGGGAAGCTTATTGTAGCTATTTGAGTTCATAGGGAAGACTGAGGTTGTGTATATGAATATACCCATTAGCTGGGTGGAAGAGACTTCCTGGGTTGATTTCTTTACTGCTGTCTTTCCTACAGTCCTCCCCACTGACTCTGGAAAGACCGTAGCCAGACACGGGTTTGAGTCTTGACTCTGTGACCCTGGACGGACAACTTGCTTCTCCTCTCGGAGCCAAAGGTTCTTCATCTCTAGGAATGAGCATCCCATACTTGGTAGGGTTGTTAGGAGAGTTAAATCAGAAAATCTTGAAAGTGCCTGGGTTTCCAGTAGGAATACCAGTTTGGCTTTCCCTCCAGTGAATTTCTGTGACATCTTCATTAAGTTTTATAACAAAAACTTGGAGGTGTGAACAGGCAAGTAACCTTGCTTGCCCTTCCATTAGTTTTGAACTCCTCCCTTCCCGTGGTTGCTCCACTGCAGCCAAGTTAGGGCCCTCAGATGCCTCTGCAAAGATTAGTGTTTGGTGGAGAGCAGTCATCATGTTTCTCCATCCCAGATGGACTCATATCTCTCCTTTCACGTCACGTAAGTCATGCTTTGCTGTAACAGCTGCCTCGGCTGCCATTTGTGTGTGTGTTTGTTTCCCTGGGTGTGTTTGAACCATTATCTAGTAATTTTTAGAAATGCCTTTGTAAGTCCTAGCAAGCAGTTCTGATGACTCTTTCTGTAGCCCCATCTGCTTCTCTTGTCATCTGAATAAAACCTCCTCATTCTTCATGGAACTGGAAGAATAGGGCAGTTTTTCTCCTGTGCCCATCATCCCTGTTCAGTAGAATGTCACTTTTCCAAAAAGTCCTTCTGTCCATCTGCCCAGAACTCTTATGTAGGACAGTTTTCCTATTTTGTTCTTTATGCTCATAGGGAGATTTTATTTCTCTTTGTGTCAGAACTGTGGTTTATTGGGATCTAAAACAACAATGCTAATTTTTCTGGACATCTAAGATTATTTATAAATTTGTTCAACCTCCAAAAACAATGTGTGCTTATAAAATATATATATGCAGATCCCAAACCTCCACTCCTCACCCCATCCCCTTCCTTCTAACTCTTCTCCTTAAGAGGCAGTGCCACTGTTACAGTTCAGTATGGATCTTTCCAGAATTCTTTTTTTTTAAAATTTATTTATTTGTCAGAGAGAGAGGGAGAGAGAGAGAGCGAGCACAGGCAGACAGAGTGGCAGGCAGAGGCAGAGGGAGAAGCAAGCTTCCTGCCGAGCAAGGAGCCCGATATGGGATCCCAGGACGCTGGGATCATGACCCGAGCCGAAGGCAGCCGCTTAACCAACTGAGCCACCCAGGCGTCCCTCCAGAATTCTTTCTTATTCCTGTATGTGTTAGGATAACTAAATTGTGCTCTAGTAATAAGCAACCACAATGTATCAGTGGCTTGATAACAACAGAAATTTATTTCCTGCTCACACTCAGGGATTCAGTGCAGGTTGGTGGAGAGGGAGGATGGGGGCTCTCCGCATTTTGGTTATTCAGAGCCCCGTGCTTCCAGCTTGACGCCTGCTTCTCTGAGTCACCGAGGGGAAGAGAATGTGCACACTGTGCACTGACTTGTAAGACTTTTCCCCTGAAGTGGCCGTGCTCACCTATCATTCAGCAAAGCGTTACATGGCATGGCTAACTTCCCAGGGCTTGGGGATGTGCAGTCCTACCATGATGGCATAAATAGGATAATCAGAATATCCGGTGAGCGGTGCTAATGACCATCGCAATAGGAATCATATGTAGAGATGCAAGAGTTACATATAGAATATATAAATTTAAACATACATTATTTTAAATGCTGCAGTCAAACGATATGTATAGTGTTTGGCAACTGCTTTTTTAGCATGGACATCTTTCTCTGTTAGTAAGTATAAGTTCATTTCATGTTAATAACAATCTAATAGTCCACTTTATGGATATACCATCATAAAATTTATTGATGGATATCGTGTCCATGCTTTTCTCTTGCAATTACAAAAAAAGACATAGGGGACATCGCTGTTCAGACAATTTAAGTGTTTATTTCTACAAATACTTCCGTAGGATAACCCTAGGAATCGTTGGGTCAGACGGTGTATGCACTTCGTGTTTTGATGGTTACCGTCAACTGCCACCAGCAATGTTGAGCGTGCCTGTCTTATCGTCTCCTGCAATGCTGTCTCCTATTAATCTTCTAAATCTGAGCCCAATCGATGGGCAAAAATGGGGTCTTCTGATTTACATTTCTCTATTTGTCAGTGAGGTTGGTTTTTCTGTATACTTACCAGTCCTGCGTACTACTTCTTCTGTGGAATGCCTATGTATTCTTTGTTTATTCATCTTTCCAGTTGTTTATGTTTCTATTTTGCTTATATGGATGTTTTTCTTATTGGTTTACAAATATTACAGATAATTACTTTTGGTCTCATATGCATGGTAAGCCTTTCCCCTGTTGATTATTTAAACATCTAATAGATAATCATTTGCCTTGCATAATCTACCTTATTCTAATTAAAAATTTTCTCCTTCCTATTCACTAAAAGCAGTCCTTTCTTATTGTTGACCTGTTGGCCCAAGAGGGTAGAAAACACACATAATTCTGTCTTCAGATGCTGTTAAACTTCTAATGGATTAACAGGCTGTGTGGACAACCTTTGCATCTTAGATTTCTATGGAGCGAGATGGGTTTTTCCCTTTTTCTTAGAGAGGGAAGAGGGAAGGGGCAGAGGGAGAGAGAGAATCTTTTTTATTTATTTTTTTTAAATTTTTTTTTAAAGATTTTATTTATTTATCTGAGAGAGAGGCAGTGAGAGAGCATGAGCGAGGAGAAGGTCAGAGGGAGAAGCAGACTCCCCGTGGAGCTGGGAGCCCGATGCGGGACTCGATCCCGGGTCTCCGGGATCATGACCTGAGCCGAAGGCAGTCGTCCAACCAACTGAGCCACCCAGGCGTCCCGAGAGAATCTTTTTTAAAAAAATATTTTATTTATTTATTTATTCGGCAGACAGAGATCACAAGTAGGCAGAGAGGCAGGCAGAGAGAGAGGAGGAAGCAGGCTCCCTGCTGAGCAGAGAGCTCAATGCGGGGCTCGATCCCAGGACACTGGGATCATGACCTGAGCCAAAGGCAGAGGCTTTAACCCACTGAGCTACCCAGGCACCCCGGGAGAGAGAATCTTAAGCAGACTCCACGCCCAGTGCAGAACCCGACGTGGGGCTCGATCTCAGGACTCTGAGATCATGACCTGAGCCCAAACCAACTGAGCCACCCAGGCACCCCAGAGATAGACGTTTTATGTGGAGCTTTTACATACATTTATCCAATTGACTTGAACTTTATGCAGTGAGTGTGGTAGACTTCCTTACTTCTGCTTGGTAGTTGTCAGTATGGAATGGAGTTAGATTTGGTTTTGACTCCCACCATTTATTAGTTCTGACACAGGGAGCCTCATACTTGTCTCATAGGATGCTTGTCCCATTTGAATAGCGTATGCTTGATAGCATATATAACCTGTATGCCAGAGCCTCCACATAGTAAGTCCTGGTTCCGGTTCAGCTCTCCCACCCTTCCAAGGTGTTAGGTACATACAGCTGAGAACTTGATGCTGGGTCTCCTGGCTCTCAGGCTGGGTCTTGTTCCAATGACCACATTGCCCATCTAAATTGAGTATGATTTCCCAGCCTGCCTAGAATTGAATAAGACCATTGGAAATTACTTAATTACCTAAGTCATCAGTATAGGACTGGGCTTTGAGCTTGGCTGTTAGTTTCATTTAAAAAGCACATTATTAGAGTGCCTGGGTGGCTCAGTGGGTTAAGCCGCTGCCTTCAGCTCAGGTCATGATCTCAGGGTCCTAGAATCGAGCCCCGCATCGGGCTCCCTGCTCAGCAGGGAGTCTGCTTCCCCCTCTGTCTCTCTGCCTGCCTCTCTGCCTACTTGTGATCTTTCTCTGTCAAATAAATAAAATCTTTTAAAAAATTAAAAAAAAATAAAAGCACATTGTTTAAAATATTAAAAATTTGGAAAAAAATTTATAGTCCTACCAGAGATGCAATGACTCTTCTCGTTTTGAAGCATTTTGTTCCAGCATTTCTTCAGCATAAATTTCAGCTGATGTGGTTAATGTCAATGTTTTACAAAGCTGATATAGTGTTACTATGTTAACATTAATGCCCATATTATAATTTAGACATTTTACTATGCTATAAAAACTTTTAGAAATGTCATCTTAATTGTTTAAAAAAACTCATTCAGTGAGATTTATTCATTTATTAATTTTGATGTTAGTAAGTGTTGAGACTGATTGCTCTGTGAAAAAATTTTCTGGAGTCCTTTCCCCTACATTTTAAATTATTTTCTTAAACTTTGCAGAAGTGAAATATTTGGGTGAAAGGACATTTATCTTTTCAGGGTTCTGGAATGTATCACTAATTTCCTTTCCAAGAATTGTAGCAATTTCTACTTAACAGTATATGAGAGTAGCTGCTTTTGAAAGATGTAATGACAAATATTGGAGAGGAGAGTGAACTACGTGAACCTTTCCACTATCTTTGCCAAACCTTGTTCTGATAATTTTTCTTAGTTCAGGGCAGGGCATTTTGATAGGGCTGTTTTTGTGTAGCTATTATGTCTAAATTGAAAATAGCCACATGTTGGGCCACCCGGGTGGCTCAGTTGGTTAAGCAACTGCCTTCAGCTCATGTCATCATCCCAGAGCCCCGGGATCGAGTCCCACATCAGGATCCCAGCTCCATGGGGAGTCTGCTTCTTCCTCTGACCTTCTCCTCTCTCATTCTCTCTCTCTCTCTCTCTCTCTCAAGTAAATAAGTAAAATCTTAAAAAAAAAATAGCCACATCAGAATGTCCCTTTGCCACTTTTAAATTTTCAAATAATTTACTCAGTGGACATGCTTGATTTTCTCTCTTCCTTTGACCCTTTCTCCACATCTGGCTGCTGGATCTTCTTCCCATGGTTAAGGTTTAAGCATTTCACATACAGTTGGGTAATGAAACTGTGGAAAGTTTCAAAAGGTTATTTCTTTGTCTCTTAGGTTTTGTCAAAGTATCTCTGGTATGGAAAAAAAAGGACACATTAAAGGTTGTATTAAAATGTCACGTGCCATCATTAGTCATTTGGGGAATGAAAATCAAAACCCCAGTGAAATATGCTTTGTACCTACTAGGATGTCTAAAAAAGCAAATCATCAGTGTTGGTGAGGATGTGGAGAAATTGGAGCCCTCGTACACTCTCAGTGGGAATGTAAAACGGTGAGGCCATTTGACAAAGAGTTTGGCAGGTCCTCAAAATGTTAAAGATGGAATTGCTACATTGCAGTTGTTTACTCCTGAGAGAAACGAACAGGTATGTTCACTAAAAAAACATTATGCTAAGTTCATAGTAGCATTATCCATAATAGGCAAAAAGCAGAAACAACCAAATGCCCAGGAGCTGATGGGTAAACCCACAGTGGAATGTAATTTGGCCATTAAAAGGAACGTACTGATACATGCCCAACATGGATGGGCCTTGAGAACATCTTCGGTGAAAGAAACCAGCCACAGACAACCGCGCGTGACGTGATTCCATGTATATGAAACGCTCGGAATAGAGAAATCTGTATAGAGAAAGTAGGTTAGTGGTTGCCTACGGTTTGGGGAGGCTTTTGGTGGGGAAGTTGGGAGCGACAGCTAGTACAGGATTTCCCTTTGGGGTGATGGAAATGTCTTAATATCGGTCGTGGTGATGGTTGCACAACTCCGTGACTGTGCTGCACACCGTCGAGCCGCACACTTGACATGGGTGAATCGTGTGGTATGTGAACTGTGTTTCAGTAAAGATGTTGGAAAAAGTACACGTGCTTATCCCGTCCTCATCATTGAACAGTGCCTGGCTCCCAGGTAGTAATTGTAAATATGCCTCAGGAACGCAGGTCGGCCCGGTGCTTGCTATTGTCGTTCCTCATTGCCGTGTGGCCTGTTACTTGGACACCGCATGAAGTGGACTCCGTCCTGGTGGCAGAGAGTAGTGGCACCTGTAGCGCCATCCCACACTTTCACTCTGAGAGTGAGTTTTGTTTTTTGTGGGGTAGATTTGAATGTTTGCCTCAAGAATAAAGTTCAGACTCCTTAAAAGATCCATATGAAGACTTCCATGACCTGAGATGCAGGGTAGCATGGACTTTGGAACCACCCAGACACGGGTTTGAAATAACTCACTGTGTAACCATGGGGACATTTTGCTCTGGACCTCAGTTTCTTTATTTATAGAATGAGCGTGATACAATGGTACCTCATGGAGTTGTTTGTTGCCAGCATTAAAAAATATAATCAGTGTATTCAGTCTATGATACCGGGTATACAGTAAAGACTCAGGTGAATATTTTTAGTAATAATTGACACTAAACTTACTTGCTTTTTTTCTGTTTTCCAGTTTTTGGCTTTATAGCCTTATAAATGGTCATGTTCTATTTGTTTTTGAAAAGAATCTATATATCCCCTAGTTATTGAATGCAGTATTTTACATATGTATATCGGATTAGCTTGTGGATTGCATTATACAAATTTTATAGCCCTGATAATTTTGTCTGACCATGGAAGAGTTTTATTAGTGTTTTCCTCTATGATTATGGATTTCATATATTTTTTAATTGACTTTTTCTTTTCCCAGTTCCCCCTGTACTAGTCTGGAAGTTATACATCTTATTTTTTTCTTCTAGTGGTAACCCTAGAAAATTTAATATGTGTATAACTAACTTCATGAAGTCTAAAGTTAGTATCTTTACTCTCCTCTTAACAACACAAGGATCTTAGGATATTTTGTTTTGGTCACATCCCTCCTGACTTACCTGCTTTTGTTGTCCAATGTATTAGTTCTCTCTTTATCCTTTTTTTTTTTTTTGAAATTTACCAATTAGACATTTTAAAAAAGTATTTTATTTATTTATTTGACAGAGAGAGAGAGATCACAAGTAGGCAGAGAGGCAGACAGGCAGAGAGGGGAAAGCAGGCTCCATGCCGTGCAGAGAGCCCGATGTGGGGCTCGATCCCAGGACCCTGAGACCATGACCTGAGCTGAAGGCAGAGGCTTAACCCACTGAGCCACCCAGGCGCCCCTACAAATTAGACATTATTATTAGTTTCTACAAAGCCTTGGTGTATTTTAGATTTGCCCATGTTTGCCATTTGCTTTGTTTATTACAGTTCACAACTCGGACTTTCCTTCTAGGATCATTTTCTCTCTCCTGAAAGTAGTCTCTTAGAAGTTCCTTTGGCAAGGCGCTATTTGTAATAAACTCTGTCAGTTTCTGTTTGTCCAAAATTACCTTCCTTTTGCCTTCATTCTTGAAAGATAGTGTTGCTGCACATATAGTGCTAAGGTGATATTATGTGATCTCAGCACTTTGAGAACATGCCACTGTTTACTCACTTCTATTTTTGCTACTGAGAGGTCAGTTCTCCATTGGCTTTTTTTCTTTTGCTGGTGAAGTGTCTTTTTTCCTTTGGGCTGCTTTTAAAATCTTTTCTTTGTCTTCGATGTTTTCCATGTCATTATGACTTCCTGGGTGAGGATTTCTTTCTTTTTATTCTACTTGAGATTTGTTGGGACTCTTGTCTCTGAGGTTTGCTGTCTTTTATCAATTCTGGAAAATTCTCATCTGTTTTCTCCTTCAGTATTGTCTCTTACCCATTGTTTTGCTTCTCTCTTTCTGGGATTCTGATTTAGATATTTCTAGACCTTTCTTTTTTGACAGTAAGCTCATGTTCCTTGGGACTTTAATCTCTGATAATTTTCTGAGACCTGAATTTAAAGGGAGGATTTTCATCTTGTGCCAGTGCTCAGAGGGCTCCATTAACCTAGAGCACTGAAAACTAAATTTTTGATCTTAGGCTTTTAAGATTATAGGCATAGTATAAATTTTGACTCCAGACTTGCATGTGTTACAGTTAGGCATTCCAAAGGGAGGCTCTTTTCCCCTTCCCTGAGCAGCTTTTCTCTGGTTCACCCCTGAGGATGTGGCCTTGCAGAGGGCCTGGCTTGATCTGGGAGCTTCTAATCTGATGCTTGCCTTCCAGAGGCACTCAGGGGCCAGACCATTCCCTGTGTACAGGGGAAAAGGTGGTTTACACCTGCCTTTGAAAAACATCCCTCTGGACAATGGATCAGAGCTTCAGGTGGAGACAAAGACAAGTTAGGATGCTGTCTTATACCTCAGGAGAGGCGATGCTACCTGGGACAGGATAGGGGTGGGTGGGCAAGGCTATTGATTCGGATGGTCTGTCTCTTCCCCTAGTCTGTAGGATATCCAGTAGCAGCGAGCTTGTCTTACTCATCTTTGAGTTCTTCAGCCCCTGGCACAGAGAAGGCATTCGGCAAATGTTAACTGAATTGAACTGGGTAATTAGTAATGGTTCTAGTGCTGTGTTTTTGGACTACCTTCAAAGAGACTGTTTTCTTTAAAGGGAAGTGACTAAAGGGATTCCAGGCAGTGAACTCACCCTGTCGCTGGCATTGCAAAGCTCAAGCCAGAAATAGAGAACCAGCTGTTTATAAGCCCCTGCGAATCTTCAGTTTTGGCTGGGTTTACTTTCCATGATAACAGAGCTTTCTTTAGCCTGCGCACTTGTTCCTTTCTTAAGGAACCTCGGGCTCAATTTGAAGGCCTTGCCATCTTACTGGATTTTAAGACACTTTCTCAGAAATTACTAAACTTTATGACTGTCAAGGCAGTTTGCAAAGATGTTCCTTTAATGGTATGTGATAGCTGTGAAAACTTCTTACTCTTAAGACTTTTCAGAAAAGGGGCACCTGGGTGACTCAGTGGGTTAGAGCCTCTGCCTTTAAAGGCTCAGGTCATGATCTCAGGGTCCTGGGATCGAGTCCTGCGTCGGGCTCTCTGCTCAGCAGGGAGCCTGCTTCCTCCTCTTTCTCTCTGCCTGCCTCTCTGCCTACTTGTGATCTCTGTCTGTCAAATAAATAAACAAAATCTTAAAAAAAAAAAGACTTCTCAGAAAAAATATTCTGTGTCTAGGGAACAGAGAGAGAGGAGAATGGTCCCCTCTGGGTGACAGGTTAATGAGCTTCAGCTGGTCACTGAGGAGGGTTGTTTAAGATTTATGCAATACTATTCCATTAGAATGTGCAGACGTATTTCTAGGAAGTACAGTGAAATAGAGTGTACATAAATGATTTTAAATCCTGTGGCCTTGAAGTCCTCTATTATTCATTCAACAAATATATGTTGTATGTCCACCATGCCCCAAGGCCTGTTCAAGGCAATGGCAACAGAGACACAATTAGGGGTGCTTGGGTGGCTTAGTTGGTTAAATGTCTGACTCTTGATCTCAGGATCGTGAGTTCAAGCCCTGTGGTGGGCTCCATGCTGGGTGTAGAACCTACTTACAAAATGGCAGGGGGCTTAATCTGTTGAGTATCAGACTCTTGATTTCTGCTCAGGTCATGAACTCAGGGTTGTGAGATCGGGCCCACGTTGAGCACTCTCTTGCGCTCTAAAAAAAAGAAAGACACTACTAGACACCATCCCTGTCCTTGAACAGGGCCGCAACTGGCCTATACCATCCTTTTGCGTATATGAGAACAAGGTGCCCCCTCCTCAAGGGAAAAAAATTAAATTAGTCAATATATTAATTACATCTCAATAATGAATTTGTTAAAGCAAGTAGATTATTGATGATAAATGAATATTAGTTACTAGATAATATTTACATGGTATTATAATGAGATACTTGTTGATTTCAACTTAAAATACAGAAATATACTGGCATAAGAAACAAACACCAGCTGAATTGAACTGCAATATGGTTTAACTAGTGCATTAATACCAATGAAGAATTTAAAAAAAAAATTCCTCATCAATTATATATCAGATATAAAAGCAGATCTGATTTAGAAACATAGTCTGTTTTAGATGTTATTAGATCAACAGTCTTTTGGGGCACTTGGATGGTCCAGTCAGTTAAGTGTCTGCCTTCAGCTTGGGTCATGATCCCAGGGTCCTGGGATCTAGCCCAGCATTGGGCTCCCTGCTCAGCGGTGATTCTGCTTCTCCCTCTTCCTCTGCTGCTCCCCCTGCTTGTAATCTCTCTCTGTCAAATAAATAAATAAATAAATAAATAAAATCTAAAAAAAAATCAACAGTCTTTTGATAATCGGATTTGTCAAAGGGGAACAATACATATTTTCTTGTTAAAACAAGACACTTGAGTACCATTTGCCAGGAGATTCTCATCATAAATATAAAATTCCCCAATAAAATCATCTGATGTTTGTTTATTGAACCAGCATATTTTTGAATTCCCAGTTTAGATCAGTAAGTATTTTTCCTTACAATTATTTGTTAGTTACAATTATTAATTAGTTACATAATAACTAATACTTGTATGAATAAGTCATTTGTTATAGAGTAAAAAATATAAATATATGGATTATAAATACATGGAAAGTGTTCAAAATATGAAAGATGCCTGTGTGTGACCAGCTTCATAGCACCTTTGTGCATGACCTAAAGAAAACTACCGGTTGTGGCCTTGGGAGCCCCCGTCTCAGGGGAAACAGACACAGCCGATGAGTCCAGTGTGAGATGCTAAACGTTCTGTTAACAGTCATGTAGGAAGTGTGGTGGAGACTGAGGGAGGGGAAATGAGGTCGACCTGCAGGTTTTGGCAAAAGCTTGTGTGTGTCAGAGGCACTCAGGGAAATAAGAGTCAGTCTTTTTGACATGCTTTGGTTGTATGTAGCTGCTAATCCTTCTTTCTGGGTTCCGGCTGCTTTCTGGATAAATGAGATAGCAGGTTTCCAGATTGGTGAGGTGTTGCTATTTTTGATAGTCTGCGTTGATCTTCTCTCCTGCCACCTACATCCGTCCTCCTCTGTCCTCAGGTCTCTTCCGTCATAGCATGAGTCACCATCACTGTCATGGCTTGCTTCATCTTCTCTTTTTCCCACCAGATTTTCAGTTCACCTAGTGCGAGGACCACACAGGTCTTGGTGACGATTGTTTATTATCAGATCGTCACTCTCCAGCGCACAAGGCCTGGCTCACTAGGGAGCAGGCTCTTCACCGCTATTGGCTGAAATGACTTTTTCATTCATTCCTCAGACATTGCACTGTGGACTGCACCGAGCACTAGGCGAACAAGGAAGTGCCCCCCATGGGTCCCTCCCCACAGGAAGCTCACTCTCTAGTTATTACAGCTCCCTGCATGAGGAGGGGCAGTAGTAAGGGACTCAGAAGCCCCGCTCAGGGGAGCCTCCTAGGGAGGAAGACAGGGCTGAGCAAGGGTTCAAGTGTTCACACTCGGTGCAGCAAGCTGAGACAGGGCGGCGAGCCAGCACACAGGGAACTTGAGTGCAATTAATTAATAATTGCACTTAATTAATTAATTAATTAACTCAATGCAATTAATAATTGTAACTAACAAATAATTGTAAGGAAAAATACTTACTGATCTAAACTGGGAATTCAAAAATATGCTGGTTCAATAAACAAACATCAGGACTGCAAACCTTGTCCTGCAGCTGCGACATAGAATTTGAGGAAGGGACAGTGAGGGATGATACCACCTGCCTGAGAGGTGGGCAGGGGCCAAGACATGAAGGTCCCAACTGCAAAGTGAGAGCTCTGCGGAACCCCTGGGTGGTTGTAAACAGGTGTGCATGCGTGTGTGTGTGTGTGTGTGTGTAACAGAAATCACCTCTGTAAGTTGGAAAGATCCCTCTGACTGTGATGTGCGAGGTATATGGAGGGCTTGGAGGCGGGGTGAACCGGAAGTAGGGAAAGCCTCCTTGAGGGCAGGGAGAGTGGCTTCCTGGTCAGTTTGTGGCATGTGGCAAGTGCTCAGAGGTGGTACTTGGTGACTGAGTCCAGCTGCAGAAACCAGCAAGGTAGGACCACAGACTCTCCTTGCAGAAGGGCAGCAGAGTCACTCCTGTCACTTAGCAGAGCTGCCCGGCCACTCTCTGAGGCAAGGAGGCTACATCCCTTTGCTGTACTTTACAGATGAGGTAACTGAGGTTGGGCTGGCCAGAGGACCCAAACTCAGGTCTCTGTCAATGCCAAGTCAAGTGTACTCTCCTCCATCTGTCCCATGGTGGGGGGAGGAGTGGGTGCCACGCCAGGGAGAACTGGCTGGCTGGTGTCACTTATTCCCAGGGACCACTGTCTTCCTTTCTGGTGAGGGAGGGGCCTCTGCCTTCCAGCTCTGGAGTCCCCTAGGCAGTGGTGCCCCCTTCCCTGAGTCTCCTTCCTGGCAGAAGGAGATGGCGGCCGAGGGGTTGGCTGAAAGCTGTCTTCACCAAAGCAGTGGGGAGAGATTAGTGGGCCCCTGGAGCTCTCATCACGTGGGTATCACGCTGCTGTTTAATAAAGGCCTCAGTGCCTGAAGGGCCATTAAGTAACCAATGATATATTTCAACCTCATTGAGGAGGAAGCTGGCAGAGTTAAATCAAATTCAGACCATGTGGAAATAAAAGAATAAAAAGCCTATTCATATGCACGGCCCTCCTCCTGAGGGGAAAAAGAAGGGAACAGGGCAGCCAGGGTGGGCTCTGAGCCAGACTCTGGTTAGGAGCTTGGGCATGGGTGCCACTGGCCAGTAGAGATGGTGCTGTGTGTTTGGAAGGCGAGGAAGAAAATGGAATGTAGGGGACATCAGCCACAGAGAGGTGGAGCCAGGGTCTCAACGCTGGGCCTGACATGCTGCTGGCTCCTTCCCCTGCACCGAGCTGCCTCCCCTGTGCAGTCTTTTCTTGCCACCAGACACACAGGGATTGATTTTTGTGCAAAGGATGAATGGCAAGGAAATCTGCAGCCTGTGCCAGTTCCGATCCTCCACTCCCCAAGGGCAGGAGCCTGTCTCTTTGCCCCTCCACTGGGCTCCGTGATGTGTGGGCCGTCCTGGCCCATGCTGAGTGTCACCTGCCTTTCTCCTACCCTCTGGCTACTTCCCCTTCCATCTACCCTGTCTTCTCTCCTCTGCCCCTCAGAGACGCTGTGTGACTCTCCTCGAACATGGGTTTGACCGCATCCTGAGATCTTGGCTGGTTAGTAATGAGCAAGGTGATGGTGAATTAACTGTGATTCCTCCTCGGGTGCCACATTCAAGAGGAGGTTCTGGAAGACGGCTTCACCTGCAAAAGCCAGTGGGATGAGGCCCCCCTCTGGTAGTGACCAGGCTGTGGGGTGGGTGTTCTCACACTCAAAATCCCTGCTCCATCCTAGCAAAGCATTTAAGGCCCTTAAAATCTCCCCTGCTAGCCCTTTAGCCTCACCCCTGCCAGGCTTCCCCGCCTCCCCCGCCCAACTGTCTTCTACCCTAACAGCCCAGGTTGGGCAGTGCCACCACCGTTGCTCCCACTGACCTCTTGGGCTGGAATAGCGTTCATTCCCCCTGCTCTCTGCCCGCTGAATTTGGAGCCCCACTTCAATATCCAGCCAACTGTGACCTCTGCCGTGAGCCCCCTGCCCGCCCCCATGCAGAAGCAGCTGCTTCTTCCTCTGTGTCTTCTTAGCACCTGGTAGGTTCCTCTGTATATATTGCTTTTCATGGGGATAATGATTTGTTTATGGACACTAAACTGAGCACGTTGAGGACAGAGGTATCGCGTGTGCACGCGCGTGTGTGTGTGTGTGTGTGTGTCTGTCTGTCTGTCTAGTGTCAGGCCTACAGCAGGCGTCCAGGGAGGACCTGTGACCTGGAAGAACGTGAGGACGTGTGCCAGTGCCGGCCTCAGCAGCCGAGTGGCAGAGAGACACACATTAGAGTCCAGCCCTGTAGCTCTCCTCTCTGTCCTCCTGTTTCTGGCCAGGAAAGGATGCTTTTGTCTGGGGGTTATGCTGCTGAGGCTTCTCTGGCGCCGTCCAGCAGGGGGCTCTCGCCTACTGTCCCATGGGAGAGTGACCGCACCCTCCCCTTGTCCTTCCTGAGCCCTGCTGCCCATCCCCAGCCTGACCTGTTACCTGACCTGATGCATAGCTGGCGAGTCGGGAACAAATGCAGACTTGCCATCCGCCGTTTGCTTTGCAGTGTCTCTGACCTGCCCTGAGGAGACAGGGCTCACATACTTGGGAAGTCTCCCCACTGCACAGGTAGGGGCTCTCTTAGTCATCACTGTGTTGCCAGGCCTGAAGACAACACCTGGCTTGTGTAGGTGCTCGGTGACTCACAGTTCACTCTCATCGAAGGAAACCAGAGCTGGGCAGTAGTGGTAAAAACAGATTTTATTCAGGAACTCTTGCAACAGAGGCAAAGAGGCCTGGGCTGCCTTCTGTATACCACTAGGACAAGTGGGGGTGTATAGCCAAGGAGTGGGATGTGGGTGAAGGGATGGAAAATCACCAAGAAGAAACCTCGGGGGCAAGGCAGGGTGCTGGCTAGAGCGGTTGGACGGGATTCTCGCTGCAGCAGGCCAGGGGCATCAGATACCAAAGGCGGGGGATGAGGAATTCGATGAGATACTGAGAGGGATCAGATACTGGGTGGGGGATTCCTGCCGAACTGCTGAGACCCGGCCATGCAGAGACTGGTGAGGAAGGCCAAAGGTGGAGGCCTGGTTGGGAAGAGCGTTCAGAGGAACCTGACTAAAGTTTGGTCACTGAGAGGCTTTGTCACAGCAAGGGACCCTGGGAATGTAGACTCCTGTTGTGTCCAGAAAGAAAAGGAACTGCATTTTGGGAACGGCCTGCAGTCTCTGCCACAGTACAAGCCTAAAGAAGGATTTGGAGTCTGTCAGACCTGCGTGCTAATCCGGGCTTTGCCGCTTGCTAGCTGTGTGGACTAGGAGGAGGCAGTTATTGAACTTGTCCAAACTTGGAGCCCCAGTGTCCTCAGCCGAATAATGGGGATAGTAACCCCCACCTCAGAGGACGGTTGAGGGAGAAGCCCAGTGCATAATCCAGCACACTGTGAGTGTTATCGCTCTAGTCATTCGTGTCTTCATTATTACCAGGTATCTTAATGTCACTGATGGATTAAAACTTTAAAGACACGCCCATGGTTAAAAATCAACGTAGTATAAAAGGGTGACCTCCGAGAAATATGTCCCTCATCCCAGCTTCAGTTCCCTCCCTCAAAGGCAACTACCATGGGCAGCTTCTTGGTAGGTTTCCAGAGATAGATAGGCAGAAGCATCCACGTATAAATAGTTCTTTTTCTATAGCTAATGCTTTCATATGATGCACTCTATTCTGCACCTTTTATGTGATTTAACAATAGAGCTTGGCTACTGTTTTACGTCAGCACGAATTGATTTACTGCATCCTTTCCTTTACGGCTGCACGACATCCCGCAGTGTGGGTGTCCCATCACTTACTTAACTGATGCCCCATCGACATGCATTTGACCATCTACAGGTGTTGCTACTCTGTAAAGCTGCGCCCACCATCCCCTCGTGCATATGTCTTTGTGTGCTTGTGTGAGAATATCTGTAGGACAAAAAAAAAAAAAAATCTAGCATTCATTAAATGGGGAATGTTTTCATTCTGGTAACTATTGTGGAGAAAAAGATTAGGTTAGAGATTTGGCTTGTCATGAGAAAGTGAGAGATAAAGTACATGGTTTCTTTATTTTTAAAGCCTTTGCAAATAATAGACACTTGTTTCCTCTTCCCTTGATGCCTTGGATTCCAGATTCCTCAGCAGGGATCTTTAGCAGATATGAAAACCAGTGCAAATCAGCTTTTAGCTTGAGAGTTTATTTTCCCACATAAACACATGGTCAACCAACTTTCTGAATGCCCTACTCATCGAAGAAGTTGGGTTGACTATAATAGAAACAAAGTCCTTTTGTTTGCTTGTTTGGGTTTGAGTGGCAGAGAAGCAAACACTGCGAGTGCTTTCCCTGTGTTAGGTATTTTTCACAGATTTTCTCATTTGATCCTTGTAAACCTTTGAGGTGAAAAATATCATCCCTGATTTCCAGACAAAGAAAGGGATGGGTTCACAGAGATTAAGCAACTCGCCCAAGGTCATGCAGAATCGAGATTTGGACTCAAGTCTTGATGACTGTACCACTCTGTGGGCCTCTCTTGTTCTTATATAGGGGACTCTGTAGAACTTTCCTGAATGTTCAATAAGTTTTACCTATTGCATAGACATCTGATGATTAGTAGCGCCCCTTGATGATTTTGTGGCTTTTCTGGGTTTAGTAGAGACAGAGGGTCTGTTATGGCCCCAAGTTCAGTGTCTAGTATGTTTCAGTCCTTACATCATTAATCCAGTTACTCTCAGGTGACTAGTCCAGTCGACACTGTCGGCTGTGTTCATTTCTGCATTGGGGTGGCTTCTGCCCCTCAGCTCTAAGGCAAGATTGCTCTCCTGTGGCCCTGGACTCTGGCTCCGTGTCCTTCCCTCGTGTTCTCCCCACAGCCTTTACTAAACTTCTGTGTTTTCTGTCTCTTAGTAAAGGAAGGTTATGTAAAAGCACCTTCTAAATGGTATGGCCTTATTATGACAAATGCCCCCGCCACCCCACATTTTGTCACCCTAGTTCTCCAGCCCCTGAGCTGATGTCACTTGAGCTTGAAGTCTGCTCTCTTTTCTGAAACCTGGTTCACTTCTGCCCAGCTCCCAGGAAATCTGTTGCCTATGAACAAAAATTAACACATTAAAGCTCCCTCCCACACCCACCCTTTAAAACATCATATCCCAGAGAACCACATTATAATTCAATCCACTGTATCCTGGGAAGGGCCTGTTTCTTCAGAACATATCTTAGAATTGTGCTTTGTGCCTGCAAATTCTCTTTTTTATTAATTTAATTTATCTTTATTAGCTCTTGGTTCCATATTAGCACAGCTCTCTTATTGGGCTATAAATTTACTCTTGTTTTATTATTTATTAGCAAACATTTGTTAAGGGCCTGATGGTGTCAGGCTACCATCTCCATTATCTCACCTATTCCTCCGAAATCACTCTGTGAACGGGCGGTATTAATAACCCCCTTCGCAGTTGGGGAAAATGAGGCTCAGAGAGGTTCGTTAACTCGTCCGTGTTTCATCTAGTAAGTGGTAGGTCTGGGATTTGAACCTCAGTGTTTGGATTCTAAATCCATAACCTCTCCCAGATGAAAGCTAAGGCGTATAGTTTCTTATTATCTGGCTGCTTCAGTTACTCTACTCAACTCCTTAATTAGTGGTGACTCCAAATTAGTACCCTTCTGGTACGGGGAATGGCTTTTGTTTTGACAGGACTCACATAATCCATACTGAGAAGGAGTTACTTAATCCGGAATGAGAGACGGTAAAAATCCACAGGAAAGCTGGAAGAAAGGAAGGGGAGCAAATTTTATTTGACTGGCTGGCTGATTGATCTCTGGAGAGTTTTCTTTCTTTTTGTATCCCCATTCCTTTTCTTCTTGGAAGGCTAAGATATTTCAAGGAGCTCCACCCAGTTCTTAAAAACGTCCAGGAGGTGGCAGCGAAGTAAGTGCCTGGCGTTTTGGGTTTTAGGTTTTCTGAAGCCTTAACTCAGCATATCCCAAACTTGACTGATCATAAAAATCACCTGCAGCATTTGTTAAAGTTGGATTTCCCAGTAGGGATGGGACCTGGGGAATCTCTCTCTTTCTCTCTCTCTCTCTCTCTCTATATATATATATATATTTTTTTTTAATCTTATGATCAGACTAGCCTGGGAAACACTGAGTATCATCTCTGGGAATTGGGTCTTTTTTGGTCTACTGTCCTCGGTAGATTTGAAGCACAGCTGGTCACACTGCATTGCGGTAGAGAGGACATGTATTCTGGAGAATTCTGGGGTCAGAAAGCACAGGATTCAGAAACCCAATGTGACCACTTATAAACTGTCTTATTTTGGGTTATATAATTGAACATTCTCATCTTGAGAACTGTCCTGCCATTTTCTCTGCCAAGAAATAAGAAATTGTTTTCCTTTCTCTCCCTCTTCCCATCTCCTCGGTCTTCCTCTTCTTCAGCTCTCAGGGATGCATTCCCTGATTCCCTGATTTCCCCCAAGCTGAGTCACTCATAATTATTTTTATAAGAATTTTTTAAGTGTCTCTCATTCCCTCTGGACCCGAAGCCCCTTGAAAAGAGGAACCATGTCCCTTGGGTTTCTTATTTATGACTCTCATGTTTATTATTGTACGCCCAACCCCTAGCACAGCATGATGTGAATGACCTTGGAGCTTTGTTTTTCTTAACTATAAAAGTGGATGAACACAATCAATCCACAGGGGACTTGGGAGATTAAATGAAATAGTGTTAGAACAACTGGCATACAGTAGGCACCTAATAAGTGTTAGTTCTTCCTTTCTGTTAAAAAGCAAAATTCAGCTGAGTTCATTTAAAGATCTTTTTGGTTTTATCCAACAACTCATCAATCAGGCAGCACTCCGTGCAGCAAAGAGAAAGTAACCCCAAGGAACTGTACAAATGAGAGGTTTGTATAAGCAGAAGGGGGCAGGAAAAAGAAATTTCTAGCAAAAAGTGGATTGTTTCAGGCCAGATCACCTTCCTTTGGGGAGAGACAGAGTTCTATCAGGCAGATCACTTTACTAATATGGATCAGGTAATTCCAGATGGACTGGTTAGAGATTACATTCCTGGAGAGGCTGAAAATCTTTTTGGGGCCTGTTTCTTTTTTTAACACTTACTTTGGAGAACCCACTTATGATTAATAGTTCTGAATAGAATAGATTAATAGGCTTTAAGGCTGTTTGCTCAATACACTATTCTAAAAGGTTTCTAATATTCTTAAAGGTTTAGTTAGAATTCAGTCTACCTTTCTCCCTGGCCCCCTCCTCCCCCAAGTCCAAAGACTGTCTCCTCCCGGTCTTTTAACTTTATTCTGGTGACCCACTTCGAAGTCTCTAATAATTTGTACCTGACTGCCTGTGGATAGCATATCTTTACATTTTCTTTATTCATTTGGTGCTAAGAATGAAAACAGTATCACTGTAGACTGAACTTAGTATTTTTGAAAGATCATGGGTGGTAGGATGGGTTTCAAAGGTAGCTTTACAGACTCTCTTTTCCTGGAATTCTTTAGAAGGAGACTATGAACATTGTCTTGTGAAGATTTCTTCTAATCTTTTGTGAAATCCAGACTGGTGTTAGTAGGTGAAGCAAATTCAGAATTTTATTTTGTTTCCCTCCCAGTTGGCACGCACTTGGGGATGTGTGACAGCCATTCAGACTTAAAGTATAGGAGAAGGACTTACCATTAATGGTTCTTTCTCTGACACAGTGGCAAATGGAAGGTGCCCCAGTGTCAGGGCGACCAACTATCCCTTTGCCTGGGACTGAGGCAGGGCCTGGGGCACTAGTCTTTCAGTTTTGAAACCAGGACCATCCTGTGAAAACTGGGGTGAATTGGTTGGCATCCATGGAGTAGCTGGCTGAAGGAATTGAGGTGACAGCGAAGCAAGCATTAGCATGCTTTTCTGTTTTTTTAAGGGACACAGGAACCAAAGAAACCAAAAGTTAAACTGCTTTGTAAAAAAAAAAAAAACTTTGCGAAAGTTTTTGAAAATTAATTTCACTTCTAAAGCCACCAAACTAAATATAGGAGGTCTCATATAAATGCAATTGCTTTTGCACCACTTAGAAACTCAATGACAGTCACTTGGAAATGAATGGTATTGTGTTGTAAAACCCAGTCCTGTCTTTTCTGCACCTGAATGGCTACAGCTAGCCAATTTATGTAACCCATTTTCTAGCGTTAATCATTTTCACTGATATGTTGTGAATAGTTCATCTTTGAAATTTTTTTTCTAGTTAAACACCAACAGTAGAACTGTTATTATCGTTGATGAGTTTTGAAAATAAGTCAGTTTTGAAAGGAGGGCCTTAACTCAGCATAAATTGTATATTATCACTTACATCTCACAAGGTAAAATATAAGCTTATTTTAATAGGTATTTATGCCTATCTTATTCCCCAAAAGTATGTAAAGTGGCTTTCAAAAATACATAGATTTTTCTAAGTTTCTCTAAGTTTTTAAAAGTTTAGGTTAAAAAATCAGAGCAAAGGAACAATAAAAATGGTGTAGTAAGTTAGTGTCTAGCAATGTGGGATCTGAAGATTTTGCACAGTCTTTCTGATGGGGCACAGGTTTGGTTCTGGGCCTTCTGGTTACCAAGGGAAAACAGAAACATACCAAGCTGTGAAGTCATGGTGCCGGCAGAGAAAATGAAAGCTATCACTTAAAAGAAATACATTTTTTTCCTAGTACTGAAAGCTGAGAGAAATCTCCCCAGAGGGCCTTCATAAAGGAGTGCCTGAATGATAGGCATTGGTCCATCAACACCCCCAACTCAATGCAGTTTCAAGATTTTGTATGAGATAGCCACCCTCCCGTGCACTCTGACAGCATGACAACCAAGTGTTATGCTACATTTCATACAGTAGTCCTTCCCTGGGGCTGTGCCTTGGCCTCCTGGCAAGTGTTTTAGCCTTTAGATATCTAGCTCCCAGCCCACCTCTGCTAAATCAGTATCTCTGTACTTTTGAAAAGCTCCTGGATAATCTTGATAGAGAATCACTTATTTAGAGGCTTTTTTTAAAAGCCATTGAAAGAGGAAACTCAAATGTCCAATAAACATTTGAAAAAAAATTCAGTCTCACTAGTATTATCATGAGTGTGCAAAGTGAAACAATGATGAGCTATCATTTCACATAGACGCCATTGGTGAAAATATGTAGCAGTAGCCAACAGAGTTAAACGTGAGTTAACAGAGTTAAAAGTGTGTATACTCTGTGACCCAAACAATTCCACTTCTAGAGAACAATTCTTATCTATGTGAACAAAGAGATATTTATTGCTCTTTGTTCTTTGTAACGAGGAAGGATTGGAAAGCCCCTGTATCACCATCAATGGTGAGATGTATGAGTCCATTTATGATATGGGTTGAATTGTGTCCCCCCTGAGAGACAGGTCCAAGTCTTAACCAATATCTGCAAACAGGACCTTATTTGGAAATAGAAGCTTTGGAGAGGTAATTAAGTTAGGGATCTTGAGATCAGATGATCCTGGGCTAAGGTTGGGACCTAAATCCAATGAGGTCCTTATAAGAAACAGAAAAGGAGAAGACATTGAGGTACACAGAAGTGAAGGCCATGTGACGACAGAGGCAGGAGTGGTTGACAGTGGAGTGACGCATCTCAAAACCAAGGGATGCCTGGATTTGCCAGGACCCACCAGAAGCAAGAGAGAGAGGCATGAAATGGATTCCCTTTCAGATTTCTCAGGAGGAACCAGCCCTGTCAGTGCCTTGATTTCAGATTTCTGACCACCGGGAATGTGAGATAATATGTTTCTGTTGTTTTAAGACATCCGATTTGTGATAATTGGTTATGGCAGCCTTAGGAATCTAATAAAATGTAAACCTTCCCCCAAACCACAGGTATACCTAAAAGAGGGTTATGGGGTTCTCCTTCAGCCAAGAGAGTGGAAACATGGACCTAAAATTCTTCCATAGTGCAAACGAAGCCGTTTTCCCCTGAGTTGAGGCAAGAAGAGCCCTTGGAGACCATGTGATCCAACCCCCCCCATTTTAAAGATGATGATGCCCAGGCAAGGGAAGTGACTTGCCCCAAACTCTATCACTAATAAGGGGCAAGCTTGGATTTGAACACTCCAGAGTCTATGTTCTTTTCCCTTCATTTGTGGCCCTGGCACCGGAATGTGTCTGGTCCTCTCAGTCAATGTGGCAGCAATGACTGCAGGAGGGAGCTCAGATGTTGGAATCTGAAGACTTGAGTGCAAGTCTTTGCTCTCGCAGTGTGGCAAGCCAAAGATTATTAAATTCACTAACCCTTAGATTCTTTTTCCTGCCAGTGAGGCTAACCTTCGCTCCCAGAGCACCTGACTCTCTGGATTGTAAGGTTCCAGTGAGATAATATACATGGAAAGGTCTTTATTAAACTGTAAATCACTATATATGTGGTATTACCATCGTCGTCTAATCTAGCCTCAGACCAGGAATGGGAAAACTCAGAAAGTGTGGTCAGCAGAATTTTAAGATGACCCCGTGGGGCCTTCACCCATAAATAATCTCTCCCTTTGAGTGAGGGTGGGACCTGTGGGTTTGATAAGCTGTCACTCCTGTGATTTTATTATGGCAAAAGGAAGATTCCCCTGGGTGGGCCTCACCAAATCAGGTGAGCCGTTTCAGAGCATTTTTCTCTGGCTGAGTTGCAGAAGAAGTGAAACAGACGTGCTTTAGCTAGTCTGAAAGAAAGCTAACATCCAGTCTTGTGAACTGCCGTTGGGGCTCACTATGGCAAGAGACTGGCAGTCTCGAGTTGCTGATTATGGTCCCCAGCTGGCGGCTCTAAGGATCTCAGTCCTACAGCTGCAAGGAGAGGAATTCTTCCATACAGTGAATGGAAGATGACCCTGAGCCCAGACAGGAGTTGCAACCCTAGCGACACCTGCATTTCAGCCTTGTGATGATCTGAGTAGAGCACCAGCATACCTTGGTGGACTTCTGACCTAAAGAACTGTGAGCCCATAGGTGGCTGTTGTCTGAAGCCACTGG